>JAIQCW010000314.1:0-106322 GCA_020283715.1 Cytauxzoon felis
CAGTGACTTGTATTGTTCATAATTGAGATGACGACATTTACCATTTATATTACAACCATAATAACTTGGGATAATTAATGATGTTTTATCATTGAGAATGGAGAGGATTATCAATTCTCCTCTATCTTTATTGAAGATATCAATCATAATACAGTGTTCATACTTGTCCTTAGATTTCCATAGTACAAGATTACAATAGATTACCTTGGTGGCACGATTAGGAGATATGAGAATAGCAGTATGAGTGGTCTGACCATCTGATTTATTGACATAATATAATTCATCTAACAATGGCAAGTAAATTTCTATATCCTTAGTTGGGTATGGATACAAATAATCTCCACCTTTAGAGTCTATAGTTCCGTAAGTTGAATCAGTCAAGTTATAATTATCCCTAAATGAATCATCAATACGGGAAGCTGCTTCCTTAGCAAGAGCCTCAAGTCTTTTCTTTTCCTTTTCCTCTTCTTCCCTAGCCTTCCTTTCAGCTACAGCTCTAACAATAGCCTTTTCTAACTCCTTCAGAGTCTCTTCAGCCACTTTGATATTTTCTTTAGCCATTGATGCAACATTTCTCTTATTTTTAGCCAATTCTACAGCATTATTATATTCCTCTTCCTTTAATCTAGCATCTTCTATAGAATTCTTAGCCTCTAGGGAAGCAGCCTTAAGCTTCCTCTGAACATCCTCTAATACTTTCTTTGCATCATTATATTTCATTTGAGCCTCTTCTAGAGCCTTCTCAGCCTTTTGTCTCAATTTTTCTGCGGTTCTTAATTTGACATCCTTATATTCCTCGTCAGCTTCTTCTTTAATCTTATACTCTACTTCAGCTGCCTCTTTGGCCCTCTTCTTGGCTTTCTCCACTTCAATTCTAGCTTCCTCCGCCTTCTGTCTTCTTTCTTCTTCTATAGCCTTCCTTCTCTCCTCTCTGGCTTTCTTTTTTTCTTCTTCATTGACATCTATTCCATCTATCCAATCATATTGATCTTCTATTACGCCCTGTTCATCATCTTCATCTTCATTGACATCATCTCCTTCTTCCTTGGCATGTTTAACCAAAGTTGCTTTTTTTGTAATATCAATATCATCATGCCCTGATACACTACCTTTGGATAATCCTGGATACAGTCTATATGTAACAGTTGTTGGGGGACTTGTACGTTTTTTTCCAAAGAAGCTCAAAGAAACAAATGCCTGCTTAGATAGGGAAAGATTAACCTCACTTGGTAATTTAAAATCTCCACCAGCTTCCCATACAATACTATCACTAGCAGTTACAATCAATATATAATAACCAACTTTTGGAACAAAACGAAATTTCAGATTATTTTTATCTTTGGTACATTTAACATCAATGGCATCACTACTCTTCCTTTTATTAAGATCAACATTTACAAACGTTGGGGGTCTTAACTTTCCCTTCATATCACGTCTACATGATTTTAAAGCACCAACAACAAAATTAAAAATACCTTCTGGTATAAATTTCCATTCATTATTAAGGCGGATATAATACTCGTATGTAGAATCAAGGGATCCTGAACTTTTCTTAAATATAAATTTGACAATCAAAGGCTTTTCAATTTCTTTGAAGTAAAGAACATCCACTGTGTTGCTACCTTCAAAATTAACAAATTCATAAAATAAATGATTACCATCTATAATACATTTGTAAGCATATCCTCTTTTAGGACTTAAATTAACTGAAATGATGTTACCTTCATCCTTATACTCCACATTGACGCTATCTGTTGTCAGCTTGGACTTTATATCAATATCTATCGGTTGAACATCCTTGCTCCCAGGAATTTTACATTCACATAATGCGATAATGAAGAGTGGAATGAGATACATTCTCTCCCAGTTGAATGATAATTCAGTTAATTGACATGTTAAGAGGAATAATATCTCATTCAGGTGATGAATGCAGGAGATAGATTACCCTTATAAAATAATATTAATGGGGATAACAAAATATACAAGATTAAAAATTAACATAAAATAAATAGAAGTATCATTCTTTAACAATTAGATAATATATTGTGATATTAAAATAATCTAATTCTATCATTAAAACTATCTTGACCATAGATACGCGTTAATTTCATTCATCGTAGTTAGAAAAAAACTGGGGTAAAATAAGTATAATGGGGCGATGTTGTTAGTATCCAAGGCCAACTCTAAGAGTAGTCTATAATAGAAGAAACATAATTTAATAAGACGCTGACTATGTATTCTACTAATTGTTGTTGTTTACTCTATTTATTTGTTAATCCGCTTCCCAGAAATGAGCATAGATTATCTTTACATCAATGAGATCTGAACCCAGAACTTTAATTATTTTAAACACTCTATAACGAGTATACCATCATAAGTGAATTTGAGCACGTTTCATGGTATTGATAAGTTTTAACATTCATATCTAAGAGTTAGAGATTGTCTATCTGCAGATAAACAGTCATTCATTCATTCATGAAGTTCCAGCACCTGAGGTCCAATCCACTCCACTCGATGTCCAATCCATCTCTCTTGGTCTTGCAGACAGCTCTTCCACCGAGGTCCAACCCAACTCTCCTTCTACTCGGCGTGGTGTCCTCTCCATTTATCTAACCTCGACTCCCATGGATCGTCTCGGATTCATCGCCACGATCTCTGGGAGTGACTCTACTCTTTAGAGATAGGTAATTGGAAGAGCTGACGGCAGGACGACCTCAGGTGGAAGAGCTGTCTGCAAGACCAAGAGAGATGGATTGGACCTCAAGTTGACTAGAGATACATAGATCTTGGCCTGCAGTTGTAAGGTGATGAATGATGATTTTAGACATAGGCATATATAATAAATATTATAATATATAATAAAAAACTGCATTAGAAAATTTAAAACTGATTTAGTTTCTTTATTAAAATATTTTACACTATGGGATTTATATGTTAGTTAATCCTTTAATCTCTTGATAGTTAGTGAATATAGTTAGATGGAATGTAGAATATCAATTACTTTGATCAAAATCATAAGCATCATTTTAATATATGGGGGATTTTAACCCAATAATTATTAGATTATTGACATCCTCACAGACGTTGTGTTTCTATCAACCTTTACCTCTTCAACTAGTTTTCATCTTCAGTAGCATCTTCCAATATAAACTCTTCAATTTCATCTCCTAAATTGTAAAAACTTAATCCATCTAAATAATTTTGATCAGATGATTCACTCCAATTAGGGCCTTTGAGTTCCTTCAATTTATGGTCAAAATCGCTCTTCACAATTGAACTAAATTTATTTCCATCTTCCTTCTTATAGAAAAGTAACTCTGTTTTTCTCGGATCCCGTACGACTAATATTAATAACATTTGAGACTTCAAATGATACATCTTAATATTATAACATCCATAGACATCATCATTCTTTTTCCAAATACTACTATCCCCGAACTTAACTTCTGATATTACACTATTCTTATCGACGGTATATATTCGTGTATCTACTCCATCCTCTTTAATATTTACCCATGTCACTGAAGTATCTTTTGTCTCAGCTGTTTCATTGGATATATCTACTGTAACTGGTGTCCTAACAATCTGGTTATGATGCGAATAATAACGGTAAACCACAGTATCCCTATTGAATGGTTCACCTTTCTTCATTTTATCAACGACAAATGCATGTAATCCAGAAGTCATCCTTCTCCAAATTTTATCATAACGGAAATAATAATACCCTGAAGTACCACAACATAGTCCATCTGCATAATTTAATACTACAATAATGGACTCATCAGTAGCTTTTGGACACATAACTTCAAGGTGTTTATATTTTTCACCATCTTTTGGCTGATAAATTATGATACCACCATCTGTAAAGGACTCGATTTTAGCTTTATTCTTTGGTTCAATTTTATAAGTTACCATCTCATTATCTTCAGTCTTACTAACATTGACTCTATCTGTAGATTCTCTAGTATTAATATCCAATACTACTGGTGTCTTTTTATCATCAGCTGATATGGATGTGTAAGGACATAATGCGATGATGATGAGTGGAAGGATATACATCTTCGAATAAAGAGGTTAAGTAATATATTCTTGTAAGTATTTATGGAATCATTGTCATTTGAATGATGCGATGAATAGTATGATTAATTAAAACCAGCCTTCAATAATTGCATATACAGAGGTACATATACACATCTGGCTAATTATGCATAATATACGGGTAATACCAATGACATGGGAAGATTGGTAAATAAATATAGATTGTATAACCTAAACTACCCTAATAATTCATGGGTGTTTAGCGATTTATATGAAATATTACTTCCTAGAATCATACTAGTAATAATGGGGTATTTTATCAACTCGTTACCAAATGATTTATGGTAGCCAATCGAAGCAAAAAAGTATTTAACTACAGAAGTAATGATACCTTCATTGACTAAAAAACTGGAATCCCACAATTAAATGGGTAATACTAAAAGCTAAATTTCCATATTATGCATGGCTGATAAAACAATTTATTTATATAACCTTCTATTAATTTTAGTGTATGGTCTAGTCCTCCAGTAGTCTTTTCCAGATGTTGGAAATCTGTACCAAGGCCAAGTTTTGCTCCTAATATTATTTGTGAAGGTAGAAATTGTGGTGAACGTACGGCAGCTTCTTGTAGTGTATTTTATTCTGCATTTCTTTAACCTTTAAAGCCTCTAATGAATCAGTTTTGGGATATAATTGCTGCGATAAACGGCCTATAGAAAAATATTGTTGGAGTATTTCAAATGATCAAGAATGTACCTATTGGCCTTTGATACGCTAAAAATTCGCGTTCTTTGTGGCTAGTTGGGAGATGTCGACCAAGTACAATACGTCTAAAGTACCATGTACGATCGGTTTTACAAGTATCGTAATGCAGTAGCATTTCATCTACTTCTTTAATTGTGACCTATAAATTACTCATATGCTCACCGTAAAAATTACATACCCCTACGGCTTCTGCTATGATTTTTTTAGCGTCAAAGCTGATAATCTTGTAATCATCAGATTCCAATTCACTTCTGGTCAACTTTGTCATCATTAAATCTAAAGAGGTCAAGTGAGGAGGTGTATTGAGGTGATATTCAAAGATGTCAAGTTTAACTTCAACTTACGCTGATTTTTTAATTGCAATAGTGGTCCTGTTATCTGATCATCTTGGATACGACCTTTACCAATCAATTTGAGCTTTAGACAGAGGTCCTATATGTGACATTTTTGAGATTTTGTTTCTTACCTCTAAATATTTACTAAATAGTTCAAATGTAAATCTCCCCGGATATGACATTAATCGTTCCACAGAGTACTGGAAATACTTCTCAGCCTCGATATTCGGATCTTTCTAAAAAATTATATTAATATCAACCACTATAAAACATACAGAATTTGGAGCAATTAAATTCGTTATACCATCCCATAATTTCGTAATTCTACTCTGATCATCTCTACTAGGATATAAAAGCTTATTAGTACTCTCCTTATTCTGTGGAATCTTATCCAGCCTATTAAAAGGACGCCATATGGATATAAAACGTTTATTATATGAAATTATAAAGTTTATTATACTGCGATTATACATTTACGTTAATATTCTTAATATTTTGTTATACAAATAACCATACAATAAACACTCGGGTAACATCAATACACACCTTGTACAATATCCACTATACAACCGATTCATCGAGCACGACTACATTAGTAATTTATAAAAAAACACTACTAAACATACGCGAAGATAATCATAAAGTCTTAAATTACTTTTCCATGATTCATATTGATATCTAACCCTGTAAATGTGTGATGAAATGGGATATACTACGAATCACCCATCAACAAACCTTATTGTATCCAGCGGATATGTAATTGATTTAGCAATAAATACGGTAAATGAACTAGTGATAATGTTCCATGGGTACAATTCAATAGGTTTCAAATCTAATGGATAAAATGACACATAAATAATGAAACATACCTTTAGCCTTTAATATCTTCTCCTTTAAAATCGGATGTTTAGATAATTTATCGTTAATATCACAAATCAATCTAACATGAAGTGTATAATTGATTGGAATCGTTATTAACAAATGTAACGACGTCGACGCCAAACATATACTCAATCCACTATACAATTTCTTTATACCTATAATTAAAATCATCATTGTGCGTCCATCCATCGAATATTCATTCCATATATTCCACTGGCCATTCCACCGTAGGTTATCCTGCCGTCAGCTCTTCTAATTACTTCCCCCTCCGCTTCCCTGAGATCAGATACGGGTTCCACTTGAGGTCCAATCGCGACGAGATACGTATAAAGTGATGGAATCTATGATTGTGAAGATAACTCAATGAATAATGGATGTACTTCTGATGTCAATACTTTATTGAAAAGGAATTTGATGATTGTATCAAGTTTAATAAACCTTACTTCGTTCCAATTTATATTCATTGAGATATCCTTACAAACATGGATTCCATCACTTTATCCTTATCTCGTCGAGATCAGAAATTATACCTGTAAGCGATCTACGGGAGCTGGAAGGGGAGCTAGAAGAAAAAGCTGTCTGCAAGATGACCTCAGGTTTTACTAGAAGGTAGTGGGAATAGATGTTATAATCTTGAGTTAATATGAGATCAAAACATACCATACATATTTTTGGTATCTTTGATGTACTGTTTGATTTTAGTAGTCGTTGGTGGTTTGGTATTTATGAGCCTTGTGTAAGCAGTATCGAATGGATAATTGAATAAATGTGCGATATAACACGCTGAGAGTGTTTCGAAATATCTTTTAATTAAATTTATGCTATTTTTTTCATGTTCGTTTATATATTTCAGATTCATTAGTGATTTTCCATAGAGATAAACGGCTGGAAAAATAATACCTGATGATATATTGCTCATACAGCCGCGCCACAAATCTTTAAACCCATTGAGGCAATATAAATCTATAGACATTGACATCAATCTTATACTTTAAATTAATTTGACTTACCTTTAAGTATATTTAAGGGACTTACTCTCTGATTATATATCTGAGATAACCTACATGAGCGATAGAAGGGAGCAAATAGAAACCTTTGAGCAGTTAGTGGTATAGTATGAGTAAGGAATTGAGTGAATTGAAGTCTTTTGTTAGTGACGCGTTTTTTAGATCTCTTGAGATCATTTAATCTTTTTAATTCTTCAACAATTCTCTCATACTTTTCGGTATTTATATTTAACATTTCACATATAATTATACATTACATCTGGTCGTGGGTCCACTACACATACACATTATACTGATGTCGATCGATATTATTTATTATGACTAAATATGAAATACAATGATGAAGAAGAATATAAAATCAATAGAATTTCTATAATTATACACATTATACTAATTATCGCAACTTTACTTTCTGGTACGTTCATGATAGTTGTTTGTAGTCTCCTGAGGTATCAATTAGCTTCTTGAGAACCCTGGAAGTCTATCACTTTCTTCTTTTAACTACTGATCTTCATGTTTCTATCCTATTAGGTATACTCCTCGGTATGTATTATATGCGTCCCTCAATAAGTGTCAAGATATCGGATGATCAAAATGAAGTTGTGAATAATGTCTGGAATTTGAAGTATAATAGTCAATCAAACCAGATTATAACTGGTGGAAGGTTTACAAATTCATTTACAATTTATAACAACTCTATATTTCCAATCAAATTTAAGCCAGATGAGATTAAAATTTATCATTACCCTATAGGAACACAACTATCATGTATATTTCTATACTCAAGTACGCTATATATAGATCTACATTATATATATACCTAGATGATAGACATTTTATCGGTGATAGTGAGATAAACAATATAAATCAATTATATGATTCAATAAATCATCAATCGGAAAATAACTTTCTATCAATGAAGGATCTTAATGTAAGTTAATATAACCTCAAACAGTTTATGAGTGAGTTGTTTATACTCCACCTTGTTTTCCCACTACCGTAGTGTATAACCTGATGTCTTTCCACTAGGCGTGGTGCCTATTCTATTTACTTCTCCTTCCAGCTCCCGTAGATCGCTTCCAGGTTCCACTTGAGGTCATGTACTGTCTTCCACTTCTTCATTTTTACCTCTTAAATTTGAGGGAAATCCTGAATTTCTGGGGAAACTACTGACAATATCTCAATCATTAATGAACTTATTTCTGATATAAATATCTCATTGAAAAGGAATTTGATGATTGTATTTAATTTTATAATCCTCACTTTAATCCAATTTATATTCATTGAGATATCCCTTCAAACATAGATTCCATCACTTTAGTCATATCTCGTCGAGATTAGATTTTTAACCTAAGTGGAATACCCGAAGCTGATCTCAGGGAAGCGAAGGGGGAAGTAAATAAAGGAGCCGTCTGCAAGACGAAGGAAAGGACCTATGGTAGACGTGAGTGGAAAACATGTTGAAGGTCTAAAATATAATGATGATTTAACATTTTGATTTCATATTAACTTGTATAGTTGATGGTAGATTCATGTAAAGGTGGTATGATGAGTGCATTTTCATATGATATGAATTGGAACGTTGGTTTTTCATTACCATTGAATGAAATTTGGCGTGTTTATAATATGTATAATGATTGTATTAGATATAAAAAATTATTATTTTCTATAAAAATGGAAGGGAATTATACAAACTATTGGTTTTTTAGTGGTCTTTTACCAAATTCTTATGAACTTATTATACCTATGGAATGTTATGTTGACAATGAATTGAATAATCATTTCAGAAATTATGTACCACCATCACCATTACCAAATAATCCAACGTTGTTTCATAATCTCAAAAATGATCCATCACTCTTTCAAAACTAACGAGCATCAAACTATAGTGAATTAGGGAATGATCGTATTAAATCAAACGTATACAATGTTTATACATAAGATCACAAAGTCATAATTCACACTATATTGCAGCTTCTCATTGTCTTCCACTGAAGGTCCATACTTTATATTGCATGGAGCTCTCCACTTGAGGTCCTGCCGTCAGCTCCTTTATTTACGTATCTCTAAAGAGTAGAGCCACTCCCAGAGATCGTGGCCGTGAAGAAGGTGGTGAGGATATAACCTCAAGTGGGCCCGCAGCTGATCTCAGGGAAGCGGAGGGGGACTGAAATAGAAGAGCTGTCTGCAAGACCTATTGTGAAATACTCATTGGAAAGATTTATGACTGTAGTAATAGAACAGAGCATAGGTGCTTGAAAACTTTAAAGAGGTTGTATGTAATTTGTGCCGTGTCAACCATTGAATTATGTCTATATATATGGTGTTGGACATATAATTTTATAAAATTTGTAAAATATGGCTTTAACTTGTATAATATAATTTTAAAAATGAATTTTAATTTAATTGTAGTTTATTAGTGTAATATCGTATGTATTTTAGTTATGGACTCTAAAAGTCTTTTCCATGAGCTGGACTGTGTATGGTCTACCATCTTTACAGAATGCCCAGATCTAGCTCCTGGTTATAATGATAAATTATTAAACAGTTCTATCGCGAATGAATTTATAAAAAGTGGTTCTAAAAATGAGATTTATAGCCTGAAACGCACGCTGAAATTGATATTTGAGAACTGTGATCCGGACTATCTAGGTGAAGCTGTAGAAATGTTCATTAGAATAAGGCAGGAATTAATTGTATGTTGATTATATTTGTTAAAAATTATATTAATTATTTACACATCTTCAGTCTACATTTTCTGAAGTATCCAAAGAGTATGAATTCGATAAGATGTTAACAGACGCCTTAAAATTAGTGGTCATTGATTCATTTAACCGTAAGAACAAGGATAAAAATCAGATTACGGCGTTGCCAGATCTGGGCAAGACTGAATCTTATAAGGTTTATGAAGAGAAGACTAAGGAACTTTGTGATTTACTACAATCAATTATGGAAACCAATGATCAAATGGCATGGCTTAATGATGAGATAGCTGAGGTATATTTTATGAATATATTCATGCATATATTTTTATATTAATACAGATGGATATGTTGAATGAGACGATTAATGAATACTTGACCAAGATTAGAACACATAAATTTAATGTTAATGAATAATAGTTGATTGTTGTTTACTTTTTTATAAAAAAATTCATTACAATTTTTATATTCTTAAGTAGTATAATTGCTCGAGTTAGTATTGGTTTCCCCAGTGACTTTGTTGTTGTAAATGTGAATGTATGGGGATTGAAGTAGGTGTGGGTTAGTTGTATTAATAATTAGATTCTTCGGTCTTATTAGAATATTAATGCATTATTTCCTATTGATAAAGTATTGTTATTAAAAATGGATAGGATGCGTGGAAATGTTGCAGGTAATACAAGTAGCAGGAATGGTATGGATCGTGTTTCTGGTCGTCAAGGATATCGACATGATATGATGGAGAGTCGCCGCGGAAGTGGTTACAGTCCTAATAGATATCATAATAGAGATTATGAAAATTATGGTAGATATGATAGATATGATTATAATAGGTATGGTGGTGGGTATAATCAAGGTTCACCGGGTAGATATCATGGTAGGGATTACAATGATCCTGGATATAATGGTAGATATGATAATGGTTATGGTAGAGGTGGTGATTATCAAGATGGTTATTATGATAATATGCAGGATAGAAGATATAATATGCCAACTAGAGAACGTCCAATGCCATATGATCGTCGTGGTGCCCCTAATAGTCGTATGGATTATCAAAGATATGATAATGGGCGTTATAATAATCGTCAAGTAAATCCACCACATTATCAAAGTACTAGACATCCAGGTGGTAATGATGTATGGGATCATGATGTTAAATTAGGACGTCCATCCGGTGGAATATCTAGTGGACCAATAAGAAGAAGTTATCATCAGAATTCTGTTAATGGTAATTTTACTAAAATTTTTATTGGTAATATGAGTGGTAAAGCTACAGAAGAGGAATTAACAAATGCATTCTCAATGTATGGACCAATTAATAAAGTTGATTTTAGGCGTAAATTTGCATTCGTTGATTATACCAGACATAGAGATGCTGAAGCCGCTATTAAAGATATGAATGGTAAAATGTGTTGGGGATCCAGAATTAAAGTACAACCACATGTTGAACAAACTAGGAGACCACAATTAACCAGAGAACCTAAACTCGAATGCCAAATTACTGTTACCAATCTTGATCAATCAATCAGTTGGCAAGACCTTAAAGATTTTGCCAGGCAAGCCGGTGATGTTAATTATGCCTCTATTATTATTAGAGGTAATAAAAGATATGGGCTCGTTGAATTTACACACGAAGATACACTCAAAAATGCACAAGATAAACTCGCCGGTAAAAAAATCGCCAATAATAAACTCGATGTTATACTCTGCCCAGTCTCTGAATACCTCAAACAAATCGATCCAAATGGATCTAATCAGTACGTTTAAACATTTTATTACCACTCATCACTTCACAGATACGATCTCGATACCTACGAAGCCGATGCCAATGGAGATGAATGCGAAAAGGTATGAATGAAATAATCTCGTCAACAATTACACTCCATATGAGGTCCAATCCGACTCTTTTCCACTCGCCGATCCTCTCGAGGTCAATCCAACTCTCTTCGTCTTGCAGACAGCTCTTCTATTTACTTCCCCTTCCAGCTCCCGTAGATCGCTTCCAGGTTCCACTTGAGGTCCAATCACTATCATCATTTTTACTTGCAAAATTTGAATGAATTCCTTCATTTCTGGGGAAACTCATGACAATAGCTCAATCATCATTGAATGAAATTCAGATTTTAATACTTCATTGAACAGGAATTTGATGATTGTATTTAGTTATCTGGCTTCTATTGGATTCCCAGTTATATCCATTGAGATATCCTCTCAAACATAGAATCCGTCACTTTATACGTATCTCGTCGAGATTAGTAATAAACCTCAAGTGGAATACCCGTAGCTGATCTCAGGGAAGCGAAGGGGGAACTAAATAAAAGAGCTCCATGCAATGGAATAGATGGACCTCGAGTGGAGAGCTCCATGCAATGTGAAAGAACGTGACAGTCATGTAACCTCGAATGGAGATGAAATAGAGTGTAATATACATCATGTGTGTATTATTCCTCCTTTAGTTGTCTATATAATTTCAATTAATATTTGATTAAATAGGATGCAAAGGTATATCAAGATTCAAATTTGGATTCAGTTGATTATGACTGATTGTTACTGTATTTTTTTATGAAAATCAATAGGGTTTAGTTATTAAATGTAGTGATTCATGGGGATATTTATAATTTCTCTTTTATGGTGTTTGGGAGATGTTATAATTAAATGGAAATTTAATTATTAATCTGGTGTAATTGGTATCCTATTGAAATGTTAATAAATTTATTTGGAATAATTGTTAATAATATATAATTTACTAATTATATTTTTTTTTGTATTTTGGAAAATTTTTTTATGAGGTTTTGTTTAGTATAACGGTATATTATTATTATAAAATGTATATATAATTAACATTCACTATATAATACATATATTATTTATACCTATTTTATATTTTAAAAATCCTTTGGGTTTATATATAAACTGTTTGGATTCATTATAATATTACCTGATAATTTTATTATGACTATAATATACCATCTAATATTCCATTAATTCTATTTCATGTATTATAATTACCTATATCGCATCTCTTGGATTTTAATAATTTAATTGTATAACCCCATTATTCACTTGTATGGGGTTTTTATCACTATTTTTATAGGGTTGTATCATGAATATGGGGGTAATTCATGTATAATAATATAATGTATTTTACAGATTATATGTTAATATTATATCATTAGGATAGATGGTATAGATATATCAGATGATATTAATATAGAAATTTATTAATGAGATTAGGAGAATATTTTATTTTAAAGTGGAGATTAAATTAGGATTATTAATCCTCAGTTAAAGGTCTAGAACATTGTCCAGTTAATTTACGTTGTAATGAACCAATAGCACGGCTAATACCAACAGTTTCATCAAATTGCTATAAATTAATAGATGAAAATATTATTAAATACAAACCTTCAATTTAGCAGCACCACTATTTATACTTGCACGGGTCCAATTTATCTTATTCTGTAAACCCATAACCCAAGATGGTATACTACCAACACCCAATTCCCTACATAATGTATCCGCAAAATTCAAGCAATTCCTATAAATAATTTATATAGACAATTAAGTGCTCATCCATCTCTATTCCACTCGAGGTCCAATCATACTATTCTTCCACTAGGCGTGGTGCCTCTTCTATTTACTTCCCCCTCCGCTTCCCTGAGATCAGCTGCGGGTAGTCCACTTGAGGTTACATCCAACACATCCTTAGCACCATCTTCCATCATTCCCATGATGGATGATCCATCACTAACTTCAACTTCACCACGATCTCCGGGAGTGGCTATACCGTATACGGGGAGGTAATTAGAAGAGCTGTCTGCAAGACGACCTCAGGTGGAACGCCGAGTGGAAGAAGAGTTGACTGGACCTCGAGTGGAGGAGCTGACGGCAGGATATGCATGGTTTAAATTATATAATGGCATACCTTTTGAGTATATCATAGCTATTTCCTGGCCATTGTTTTTTGAGTTTATCGATGATTTCGGTAACTTGTCTGGGTGTGAATTTGGTTTTGCCTAGATCGATAGTTTTGCGATAGACGTGCGATGAATGGAATCTTGGGAATGATTGCATAACTCCGGTACCACCTAATGATGTATATCCGAAATTATATTCATATCCATAGATTTCTACACCTGCATGATAGGCACCAGCACCAAATGTACCAGCGACTACATTAACTACTTTATTTACAGATTCTAGATCATATATATTAAGATATACATGTCCATATTCTGTTGGTATTCTATCTAATGGTGTAAATCTACCATGTCTTGTACTATTATTACGTATTAATCTTAGATTAGATCTATGATTAATATTTGTTAGATTATCACTTAAACCTCTACGTATAACAATATTATCACTTTTTAAATCACTTATTAATGATGCATTTTGTTTTTTAACATCTGTATTTGATGTATTATTATCTGGTTCATATAATTTCCCAGCAGCATTTAATGCTCTATGATTATTAATGGATGCATTAAGTAGGGCTTGACTAATAATTGTATTATTATTATTATTATTATTATATACATCACGTGATGATTTTATATCATTACTATATACATCACGTGATGATTTTATATCATTACTATATAAATCACGTGCTGATTTTGTATCGTTATTACTATATAAATCACGTGCTGATTCTATTACACCACCTTTAGTATCGTGGTAAACATCTCTAGACTCTGGTAGTATTGTATTAATATTCTCATTAGTAGATGTAATACTAATACTTCTACTAGTCAATTTTAAATCATCTACCATTATTCTACATTAATAATAAATTTAAATATATAGAATTAAGAGCTTTTATGATCATGCATTAAATATATGCACCTTTATGCATCAATAAAATTACCGTTAATTTACAATACTAATAATACAAAATACAACATCAATATCTAATAAAATCATTAGATTCTATAATATTGATATTAAAAAACACCATAAATATTAAATCCAAGTGGAAGTCCTAATGGTCATGTCATCCATCCAAAAAAAAATTTTTTTTAAAAATTCTTTTAATATAATAAATATTATTGTCTATAATAATATATTTATATATAAAATTATATTATTATAGTAATAATATACAATATAAACTAATATTATATCATCAATCAACAATGGGAATTTTATCTACATTAAAATCTTATAATTTAAATCACTTTATATATTATGTATATTTATAATGATTTATTTTATATTTATATTTTTTTTAATTAAATTTATATATTCAATAGCAATTGATGAAGATTCTATACCTAATGGCAGTTTTAATATAGGTCGTAATGGATTCGAACCTATTACCATAAATATCAATAGTTTAAATAATACAAACAATTATAATATTACTCAAGATAATGATAAAATACCAACAACTATAAGATATTCAGCTAAATCTAATAAAGAAATCACTAAAGTTATCGATAATGATTTTATCATATGGAATATGTCTAATCCCAATCAAATTGTATCATATATTACAGTCTTTCTTAAAAATAATAAACCAAATACAGTACATATCAATATGTCTAAACCCTCACTACCATCGTATTATGCATTTGAATTAATTGATGACATCTGGATACAAGAAGATCCTGAAGATTCATTAAAACGTATCGGTAAACTCAATGATAGCTTCATGGCCCACATAAATCTCAGTTTCTTTTATATCATATTCCTAACTTCCTTCATCTCAAGATTGATATATTAGTCAATCACACAAACTGCAGTCTTAATGTTTTAAATACATGCATATATATAATATCAGATCCCACCGAAGTCCTATCCACCTGAGGTCCAGTCCCTACCTTCACCTTCCTTTCCACTCGCCGTGGTGGCTCTTCTATTTACCTCCCCTTCCAGCTCCCGTAGATCGCTTCCAGGTATTCCAATTCCACTTGAGGTCCTTAACTTCATTTCAATAGTATTGTGGCTATGAATGTTATAATATTGAGATCTACAACTGGATAACTGTGATTAAGGGGACCGAGGAAATTTCTACGTTGTTAACCCCGAAGAACAGACATCCACCTGAGGTCTTCCACTAGGCGTGGTGCCTTCTTCCAATTACCTATTCTAAAGAGTATAGCCACTCCCGGAGATCGTGGCGAAGTGAAGGTAGTGATGGATCATCCATCATAGGAATGATGGAAGATGGTTCTAAGGATGTGTTGGATGTAACCTCAAGTGGACTACCTGGAAGCGATCTACGGGAGCTGGAAGGGGAGCTAATTAGAAGAGCTGACGGCAGGACGAAGAAAGGTGGATTGGGCTTCGAGTGGGATCTGATTAATGATTAAAGTATATATATGAATATGAGAATAATTTAGCAGCATTTATTTTTTTTGATACGTTTGGTTTTATTTAATTCTACGATTGGTTTATTATTGTTATTGGTAGCGGCGATGAATTTATCATAATTATCGCTGATAGCGGCTAATAGATGTGTGAAGACATCATCGACATTTTCTGAATTGAGGCATGAAGTTTCGAAGAAGATAAGATTTTTATCTTTAGCTAATCTGAAACCATCTTCGTATGATACTTCTCTTATATTTATAAGATCTGATTTATTACCAACAAGTGCAATGATCATATTAGGATCAGCATATTCAGATAATTCATTTAACCATCTAGTAACATTATAGAATGTATTTTTAGATGTAATATCATATACAATAATAGCTCCACAAGCACCACGATAATAAGCTGATGTAATAGCACGATATCTTTCTTGTCCAGCTGTATCCCATATTTGTGCTTTAGCTATTTTACCATTATTTAATTGTACATTTTTAGTAGCAAATTCAACACCAATAGTACTTTTAGAATCTAATTTAAAATTACCTTTAACAAATCTATTTAATAAATTACTTTTACCAACATTAGTATCACCAATTAATACAATTTTAAATAAATAATCATAAGTTTGATTAGAATCCATCATTTTTATTTAAAATAAATTAAATAATTTATGCGAATTATTATCGCAATTTATTTTAATAATTAAATTTATATATAGAAAATGATGATGTCATTAACAGAAAATTTTGATGCATATCTTGAAAAAAAATTTTTTTTAATTAAATGAAATTTCATAAATTAAATTAAAGGAAAAAATTTTTAAATTTATAAATCTATTAATATAAATTTAATAATAGATAACATTTATATTTAATATAATATATTAATTTACCCCTCAATATTTATAGATGTATAATTCAATACATAATATAATCAATAAAAAAATATATTTATAATCATCATCAAATTCTAATTATAATATTAAAATTTCTATCATTAATATACATTTAACTAAAATCTTACAATACATTAGTTTTTTTTTGATATATCATAATGTAATATTAAACCACCCATCCCAACATACACATAATAAGAGACATTTATTATACCCTGAAATATAATGTCTATATAATATATGTTTAACATAAGTATATTTATATTCTCTATAACCTCAGTTCTAATGAACCTTAATATTAGACATCTCATCAGTATAATACAAACAAGGTTAGTCTTGTATAAGACAGTATACCCAAAGTCCAAACCACCTCTCTTCATCCTGCCGTTCCACCTGAGGTCTTCATCCTGCCGTCAGCTCTTCTATTTAATTCCCCCTCCGCTTCCCTGAGATCAGCTACGGGTAGTCCACTTGAGGTTACATCCATACCTTCTCGTTCCTCCGGGTTGACATTGTCTGTTCCTCCGGGTATAATTCCTGTTCTTAGGGGTTGATATATTTTCTTACACTCACCATTCCACCCGAGGTCGTCCTGCCGTCAGCTCTTCTAATTACCTATCTCTAAAGAGTATAGCCACTCCCAGAGATCGTGGCGGAAGTATAGTCATAGGACATCGGTGGAGATCTTAAGTGGACTACCCGGAGCTGATCTACGTGAAGCGAAGGGATAGGTAATTGGAAGAGCTGTCTGCAAGACGAAAGAAAGGTGGATTGGACCTCAAGTTGAGAGTTGACGACAGGATAAATATTAATTACTTTTAGATTCATTTAGGTGCGTTCTTTGAGATGCAAAGGGCTTGTGAGATGGTAGTTCCGTTGTTGAGGACGGATGCTCAATCGCAATGGTGTAGTTATCATCCATTGAATGTACAGATTTTACAACTGTTACTTAAGGAAGGTTATATAAGAGGATATTCAGTATATGGTACAAGGATTAATATTTTATTGAAACATTATAAAGGAGCACCTGTATGTTGACAACAGTTAATCTATTATACACCTTCAGGTTATAAAGAATATAAGAGTAATATCCAAACCCAGTAGAGATATCTGGGTAACACCACATGAACTCAAATCTAGAACAAGATTCAATACAGGACTATGGATATTACAAACATCATGCGGCGTCATCTCACATCGAGACTGCATTAATATGAACATCGGTGGAAAAATGCTCCTTGCAATCAATAACAACTACCAACACTTTTGTTAATCGCATATTCAATATAATAATCATATACTCACACTAGACGCAGTAAATACAATTAACATGTCGATGTCAGTATAGGTCTTATCCTATAACTTTCTTTTACATTCCTATCCACATGAGGTCCAATGATACTCTGCTTCCATTCGCCGTTCCACCTGAGGTCGTCTTGCAGACAGCTTCTCTATTTAGCTATCTCTAAAGAGTAAAGCCACTCGCGGAGATCGTGGCGGTGAAGGTAGTGATGGATCATCCATCATGGGAATGATGGAAGATGGTGCTAAGGATATGTTGGATTGGACCTCAAGTGGAATACCTGGAAGCGATCTACGGGAGCTGGAAGGGGAGCTAAATAGAGAAGCTGTCTGCAAGACGAAGGAAAGGTGGATTGTAACATCAGGTGGAACGGCGAGTGGAAGGATAGATGGATAGGACCTCAGGTATCGACAACTCACTATTTATTTTAATTCCATAAACTACGGTTAAATTTAGTTATAATTAATTTTTTTATAGTTATAATTGAGTGTATATTATTATTTCTATTATTTATTTAATATTTATATTACATGTAGTTCTTGTCACTACATCATTTTATTTATTATCGCAATAATTTGTAAGATGTATTGAATATTATTAAAATGTCGATGGCTAATGAAGGTTCTATTAATAATAATTTGAAATCTATAAAATCTAGTAGAACTGGTGGTGTATATATACCACCTTTTAAATTATCTCGTTTACAGAGGGAGGTTGAGAAGGATTATTCGATTGAATATCAGAGGCAAGAATGGGATCGTTTAAAGAAGCGTATAAATAGTATTGTTAATAAATTAACATCTAGTAATGTACCGGATTTGATAGTTGAGTTATTAGAATGTAATATTATACGTGGTCGTGGTTTATTTGCTAGAACATGGATACGTGCTCAGATGGCATCACCTGGATTTACTCATATATATGTATCATTTTTATGTATAGTGAATTCTAAATTTCCAGAGATTGGTGAATTAATAATAAAGAGGATATTATTACAATTTAGACGTGCATATAAAAGGAATGATCGTATAGTATGTCAAACTTGTATTAAATGTATAGCACATTTAGTTAATTATAAAATTGCTCATGAGATTATATCATTACAATTATTATCTATATTATTAGAGAATGTTACAGATGATTCTATAGAATTAGCTGTAGAATTTATTAAAGATGTTGGTAATTATCTATTAGATTCATGTAAACAAGGCTTAGATGCTATATTTGATAGATTGAAATTAATATTACAATCTGGTAATATTGAAAAGAAGACTCAATATACTATTGAAAAATTATGGGAAATTAGACGTGATAAATTTATTAATTATCCATCTATATATGATGGTTTAGATTATGTAGATGATGAAGATAAAATTACACATGATATAGATTTTCTAGATGATACTATTACCTCTGATGAAATGCTTAATATTTTTAAACCTATAGAACCAGATGTTTATATCAAAGAAGATGAAAAATGGAATCATATCAAAAATACACTACTTGGTATAACTGATAAGAAGGGTGGTGGTGGAGGTGGTGAAGGTAGTGATGGAGGAGATGGAGATGGAGATACATCATCAGATACAAGTATAGATTCAGATGAGGAGGAGGAAGGAGAAGGAGATGGGGATAATAATAAATCTATAATACAAGATTATACTGATCAAGAATTAATAAATTTAAGAAAAACATTATATCTATGTATAATGTCATCATTAAATTATGAAGAATGTGTACATAAATTATTAAAATTAAATATACCACAAGGTTATGAATATGAAGTATGTAATATACTTATAGATTGTTGTTCAATGGAAAGGACATATCAATTATTCTATTCATTACAAGCTGAACGCTTATGTAAATTAAAACAAATTTATCGTGATGGATTTATAGAATGTTTTATTAAACAATATAAATTAATACATCGATTAGATACTAATAAACTACGAAATGTTGCTAAATTTTTTACACACTTATTATATACTAATGCTATTACTTGGATTATATTTCAAAATATATATCTAACTGAAGAAGATACTACATCTTCATCACGTATTTTTATTAAAATCATCTTTCAAGAATTATGCCATCATATGGGTATCAACTCATTACATCGTAAATTAAATGATCCAGATGTTATACCATATATCAATGGACTCTTCCCTACCAATAATACCAAACATACCAGATTCGCAATCAATTTCTATACCGCAATCGGATTAGGCGCAATCACTAATCAACTCAGACAATCACTCAATCAACACGTTAATGATAATAAATCATAATTTTATATCTACCACTTGTATTGCCGTAAGCTTTCCACCTGAGGTCGTCCTGCCGTCAGGTCTTTTAATTAACTCCCCCTCCGCTTCCCATAGATCAGCTACGGGTTCCACTCGAGGTTACATCACTATCTTTTACAACTTTATCGTCTTGAGACAGCTTCTCTATTTACTTCCCCCTCAAGCTCCCGTGGATCGCTCTCGGGTTTTCACTTGAGGTTACATCCAATACATCCTTAGCACCATCTTCCATCATTCCCATGATGGATGATCCATCACGACCTTCATCACTACCTTCGCTACGTGTGTCCTGATGTTAGTTTTTACAATAGGGTAAATGATAAAAAACACCATATAGGTAGGGTTATGCGGGTAATAAACACCATTTCCACTACATTATAAGTGTCTATTGAAGATATCTCTATGAATATAATATATACTCATATATCAATACAATTGAGTGATGAAGTATAGTTATATAATGATATACAAGTATTTATATAAATAATAATTACAATATATATACTATATAACTACTAACATGATGTGAAGTATACTACCTATATAAGATAGTAATAGATATATATAAATAATTATACATCATAAAATTATTATAATATTAAACTTCAGTTGTAAATGATTAAAAGAAGATATTTATTGTATTATAATTCAATTAATTAGTATATTATTAGAATACATGACCTCGATTGGAACCCGTAGCCGACTAACGGTAGGCGTAGGGTGAGGTAAATAGAGAAGCTGTCTGCAAGACGACCTCAGGTGGAGAAAACCACCACGTAGTGGAATGTTATGACAATTATAGTTCATATAAACATATCTCTGTAGTACGAGTTACTAGCTACATTCATCGGAACTTGTTGTATTCAATATATATAGCATGTATTATATTTCAAGTATTATTAGATTGATTTTAACATGTATTTTTATAATTTTTTTTAAATTACAAAATGAACATTAAAAAAAATTGTACAAGAAAAATCATTAAATTCTATTAAAGAATAATAAGAATGAATAGAAAAAGGTTAAATATGATTATAAGATTAATAAAAGATAAAAATCTTTACATAATCAATAATAAATTAAACCTGTTTTTATTTTTGTTTTTTAGAAAAAAAATGAAATGGGATGTTAAATAAATACGATGATCACCCAAATAGGGTAGAATTCCACATGTAATCATTTTTTTTTAAAATCCATTCCTAATTACATAAAATTTAGGATGGCACACAATAAATTAAATAATAATAATAATAACATCACTTTAATTCAATTAACTTTAATAACGATAACTATTTTATTTAAATGCTCAATAGCCAACAACAGAAATTTAACATAATAAAATTTTAAAACTACATAATCATCATCTATACACAACCTATTATAACAAGATCAATTCATCATAACCTTAACAATGGCAACATATAGAAAACAATATAACCTCCAACAATAAATTCAATACACAAATATCTTAATACTATAATATTTACAATACACCTAACGTACAATACTACTCTCCATTCCACTCGAGGTTACATCACCACTCTTCGTCTTACAGACAGATCTACACCTGAGGTCCATCTTTTCCATTGCATGGAGCTTCTCTATTTACTTCCCCCTCCGCTTCCCTGAGATCAGCTACGGGTAATCCACTTCCACTTGAGGTTACGTCCTCACTATCTTCTACCAAACCTTCACCTCCTTCACTTCCGCCACGATCTCCGGGAGTGGCTCCACTCTTTAGAGATAGGTAAATAGAAGAGGCGCCACGCCTAGTGGAAGGAGAGTTGGATTGGACTTCAGGTGGAACGGCGAGTGGAAGACAATTGGACTTCAGGCATAGAGCTGAAGTGGAACTGAATATAGTGGTCACCACACTTGGTGGTATACCTCAATTGTAGAGAGGAATAGTATTAGACCTCGTGTGGAAATAGTAGTGTCACTAATTTCCATAGGTCATTTGGGTGATTGTAATGAAACCGATATATTAACTTAATATTTAGTATGGATTGTATTGCATTTGGTATTTATGGGTTAGATTTTGTGGTTGTGCTTGGGTTGTAACAAATGTTTGTTGTGGAAATGTTTGTAAAGGTGTAAATTGTTCGGTTTGCATAAAGTGTTCTTCACCTTTTTTTAATTGTACCTTTAAATATTTACCACCAACACTGAATCCATTCATATTTTTAATGGCAATTAGTGCAGATTGTGGATTATCATATGATATAAAACCAAATCCACGATTTCTACCAGCTGAATCACGTTGTACACGAGCACTTATTACAGTACCAAAATGTTTAAAATGCTCTATTAAATCTATATCATTCCATGTAGCTGGTACATGAAATACAAACAAATTAGCACCTGGTGGTCCAAATGATGAACCACCTGCTACAGGTGGTCTTGTCATACCCAACATCATCTGTGTCATCTCTATAGGCTTTTGCCATTGAGTCTGTCCAGTACTCACATTATAATAATAAGGTACACCTTCAGCTGTTGTAAACTGCTGCCATAAACCCATCGACATACCAGGTACCGTCGGACAAGCCGGAGCAGCATACGGCTTACCAACACCCAAACTTTCACCCATATTTCGCTGTGATGCATACACAACCTCCAATGGCTGAGTCGAACCCTAAAATTATATTATCATAAAAAGAAAATATCAAACATAAACCATAGTATCCATTCCACTCGAGGTCTTGATAACACCACCTTGTCTTCGACTCGCCCTCCACCTGAGGTCCAATCCGCCTCTCCTTCCACTAGGCGTGGAGCCTTCTCTATTTATTCATCTCTATAGAGTATAGCCACTGCCGGAGATCGTGGCAGTGAGAGGTTAGTGATGTAACCTCAGGTGGAACCCGCAGCTGATCTCAGGGAAGCGGAGGGAGAGGTAAATAGAAGAGCTGACGGCAGGACGACGAAAGGTGGAAATGGAAATGGGTTGGATTGGACCTCGAGTGGAACCCGAAAGTGATCTACGGGAACTTGAGGGGGAAGTAAATAAGGAAGGCTCCACGCCTAGTGGAAGATGTGGTATACTAGGTTCGACCTCAGGTGGAGGAGAGTTGGATTGGACCTCTGGTAGATGGAAATGGATTCATGTACAAATATATGATTATGTATATAAACATACTTCGAAAATGATTTTTCCATTGAGTGATTCTATAGTGAGGGAGGCGCTTTTATTATCTTCGAATGTGACGAATGCCCATCCATTATTTTGTTTGGATTGATCGGGCATATAGAAGAGTGAAACGGGTTTTCCATATTTAGAGAGTTCAGTTTTGAGTTGATCCTATATGAAATGGGGATTGGATGAAGGTGTTGTAAACATACTTCTGTAATTCTACTTGGTATAGAACCGACAAACAATTTAGTATTAACAGACATGGATGTAATAGATCCGTCTGCCATCACAAAAAAAACAACAATAGTTAAAAAAAATAGGGAGATATAGTGGTATAGTAATGAGAGAGAGATAGGAAAAAAAAGGTTAATTATTAATTAAGGAGAATATTAAGCAGTTAACTGCTTACAATATTTAATAATGAATGTTATGAAAATACATATTCCTTTATAAATAGCTTTAAATTAATTAAATGTTTTGGTAATATCCAAATAATTACATAATAATCCATAACACAATTGATACATATTCTACATATATATAAATATAAATTAACCACCTATACTGGTAGTAATTTAAATACTCCTCTATTATACAAATTTTAATGTTTAATTCACTTGACAATTATTGATTCTTTAATACATTAAATCATATACCCCATCACATATCCCACCTTGTGAGGTTACAATTTATGTCTATAATAACGTCATAACGTTATATTAATATTATATATACCTTCCATTATATAAACCTCTTTTATGCATTATATGCATGAGCCCACATTAATTTTAATTACATTTACATGTACTTAATACAAATATATAATATTATTTATTTTTATTTCACTATTTATATTTCTATATTAATTGTAATTACACTATATTTAAAAAAAATTCTTGTCATTATATACAATTTTCAAAATATCAATCATGTATCATCATGAACCCGCTATTTATATATAACTATAATAACTATTGATTATTATCATCTATATTATAAATAATATATTACACATTATATATAATATAATGTATAACAACTATATAATAATATATTAAATCATAAAGATAATTTATATAATTAAATAATGTATTTCAAATATAATAAATTATCAACTCTATATTAATATACACATTTATATAAAAATCATCAAACAATGGATATATCTATCATCTATACCAACTTAATATAGATTAATATATTTTTCTAATTTAAAATATGGATAATAATCCCATATTCAATGATGATGAGATTTATAATAAATCTAATATATTTTATAATAGTAAAGGTTCAAACAACTTCAATATACTCAAATTCGGATCAGCACAAATCGGTATATTCGGATACAATTTTAAACGACCCACTGAATTCCACTATCTACCCAAAAATACACAACTAGAAGAACAAATCATAGATTTCATTACCGAAATATCAAATGAATGTATGTTTATTACCATAAATACTTGTATACTACACTCGAGGTCTTTCCTGCCGTCAGCTCTTTTAATTATTTCCCCCTCCGCTTCCTTGAGATCAGCTACGGGTCCAACTTGAGGTCTCCACTTGAGGTCCAATCACTGTCTTCCACTACTTCATTTTTACCTCGAAAACTTGAAGGAATTTCTTCATTTCTGGGGAAACTCATGAAGATTACTCAATGATTATTGGATGGACGTCTGATGTTAATATTTCATTGAAAAGGAATTTGATGATTGTATTTAATATTGTCATCCTCACTTCATTCCAATTTATTTCCATTGAGATGTCCCAACAAACGTAGATCCCGTCACTTTAGACGTATCTCGTAGAGATTAGGAATTAACCTCAGGTGGAACCCGTAGCTGATCTCAGGGAAGCGAAGGGGGAAGTAAATAGAGAAGGCCGTCTGCAAGACAAGATAAGACCTCAGGTGCAAAGCTCCATGCAATGGATAAGATTGGTCTCGAATAAATGACATAATTCAATTTAATTTATTACTTCTAGGTACATTTGTTGGTAATAATGGTCGTACTAAGCGTCCGAAGAGTATGGTGTTTTGTAATACACCAAGTTTAAATGAAATGTCAAGATTTCCATTAAAATATATGCATAAAGCACTTGAAGATTTATATGCACTTAATCTAAACGAGTGGAGTATAAGACGAATAGTCCTCCTTTCCATATTTATCATCGTACTCACAATCATACTATGGCCACTCACTACACTCACATTGGATAGAAGATGTATGTCATTCTATACACATAACCACTCTGAACCCATGTACCATGATTTTACAACCTTGACTTTTCTACCTTCACTTCTACTCGACTCTACCGAATGCCCATCAATATCTATTCCTCCTACAGATAGATCTCCACTTGAGGTTACATCTCCTTTCCCACTCGCCGTGGAGGCTTCCTCCAATTACCTATCTCTAAAGAGTAGAGCCACTCCCAGAGATCGTGGCGAATCTAGTTATTGGACCTCAAGTGGAACCCGTAGCTGATCTCAGGGAAGCGGAGGGGGAAATATATAGAGAGGCTCCATGCAATGGAAAAGATGGACATATGGTGGAGCTATTGTGTGTGGTTATATGTATAATATTAAATTAATTATAGGTATATGGTATGGTAATGATTATTTGTATATTTGTTTTCATATGTTAATGGGTTTGAGTATATTATTATTTTTATTACCGATTTTATCATTACATATAAAATTTAGACATTTAACAGAATTATTTTCTTATATCACCTTAGGTTCTGTATGTTTTTATATAATTTTTATTAAAATATCAGATTGGCTTTATTTGGGGATGTTGGCATATCATTAATAGCTTTGATATACATGAATCATGTTCTAAAAATACTTTAATCGAACTCATCACTTCTAGAAATACAATATCAACCTTAGATTATATCTATGGATTCATACCCATCATCGCACTCGATTCATTCATACCTTCCAGGTATTTTAATCCACATCCAATACAATATGTACTCTACAACTAGTACAATCCACTACTCTATCATTTCCACATTTCCTTGTCCTGCAGACGGCTCCTCCACCGAGGTCCAATCCTACTCTGTTCCACTAGGCGTGGTGCCTCTTCCAATTACCTATCCCTGAAGGGTAATGCCACTCCCGGAGATCGTGGCAAAATATCCGAGACGATCTATGGGAGTCGAGGTGAGGTAAATAGATAGGCCACCACGGCGAGTGGAAGAGTAGTTGTATTAGACCTCCAGTGTAATGTAATTAATTTTAGATTGATATTTATGATTATATTGACATATAATTTTACAGATCATCTAAGACCTGGATATTTCATCTACAATTTGTTGTATTATATTCTATAAGTACATTGGTGGTGGGTATAATAAATCCATCACGTGTACCATGGATATATGTGTATGTTTGTAAATTCTAATATAATAATAATTATAGGTTATTTCATATATTAGCTTATATATTTGTAACATTTTTATTATATTTTGGTAATTATAATTCAGAAGTACAGATACGTATATCATTTTATAATTGGTTAACAACATCTGAAAGGATAGCTCGTATGGAATATGATATTAAGAATAATTATAATAATACATATAAAATAGCTACACCAGCTGAACATATATTAGATGGTATTATAAATTGTACAAGTATAATTGAAAAATTATATTATCTTATTGATGATAATTATCCTGAAATATCTTATTCATTATCTAAATTATATACTATGATAAGAAATTGTTTATTACAAATTACAAATAATGATGATTTATATACTGTACCACATTTAGAATTATATAATGATTTAGGTAAAGAAATGGATATCATCGATGAATTCATACCACATCCTAGAAATGATGTAATAAATTCATACAATCTCTATAAAGATAATCTTTATAATAAAAATCAATCGAATATCTCAAATCCACCTGAAGTCCAATCCAACTCTCTTCCACTCGCCGTTCCACCTGAGGTTACAACCTCGCGTTCTCCTGCAGAGAGCTCTTCCAATTACCTATCTCTAATGAGTAAAGCCACTCCCAGAGATCGTGGCGGTGAAGGTAGTGATGAAGGTATTGATGGATCATCCATCATGGGAATGATGGAAGATGGTGCTAAGGATGTGTTGGATGTAACCTCAAGTGGATTACCCGCAGCTGATCTCAGGGAAGCGAAGGGAAAAGTAAATAGAGAAGCTGTCTGCAAGACGACCTCGGGTGGAATGATGTATAGTACTGGACCTCATGTGGAACCCGAAAGTGATTTACGGGAACTTGATGGGGAGGTAAATAGAGAAGGCACCACGCCTAGTGGAAGAAGAGTAGGTTTGGATATCGGTGGCGAAGCTGACGGCAGTACCGAACCTCAACTGGAAAACCGTCTACAAGACGAAAATAATTGTCATGAAGATACCTCAATTCTACAATCATCAGGTAGTCTTAGTTATGAAATATATAATAGATTTGGTATATTATTACATGGTGTTGATGATTTATCTGGTTTATCTGATGATACATTAGATATTGATATATTTTTGAATGATTGGAATTTTGATATATTAGATTATTTTGATAAGAATAAGTATGCATTTGTAATATTAGGTAATATATTATTGAATGAATTTAAATTAAATTATAATATAGATGATAATAAAATGTTATCATTTTTGATGGTAATAAAAAATTTATATAATGATATAGTACCATATCATAATGATGCACATGGTTTATTTGTTGCACACAAAATATATATATTATGGAAATATATAGGTATATATAATAATATGAGTATATTAGATAGAGGTATTATATTAATAGCATCATTATGTCATGATGTTGGACATCCAGGTAGAAATAATACATATTTTATAAATATTGATCATCCATTATCTAGATTATATAATGATATAAATATATTAGAAAATTATCATACATGTATATTATTTAATATATTAAGATTAAATAATTGTAATATATTTAATAATTTTAATAATAATGAATATAAAATGATTAGATTACATATAATTGAATTAATATTATCTACTGATATGAATGATCATTTTGAAATTATATCAAAATTTAGATTAAGAAAAAATTCTAATGATTTTTCTATTAATAATATAAATGATATTTATTATATTAATAAAATGTTAATTAAAGCTGCTGATATATCATCTTGTACTATTAATTGGAATTTACATTTACAATGGGTACAACGTATTATTAATGAATTTTATTTACAAGGTGATGATGAATTATTATTAGGTTTACCTATTACATCTTTATATGATCGTAATAAATATTATGAAATACCTAAATCACAAATCACTTTTATTAAATATGTTACATTACCATTATTTAATGAATTAAAATCTATTAATCATAATGATATCGAAAATAAATGTATACATGAAATCAATAATAATATCAAACAATGGGAAATTATTAATAATAATAAACATAATATCATCATACCTCACACCAAACATTATCATCTCAATGATGTACTCAATATCAAACTAGCCATACCAATTGAATAATATATCATAAACATCATCCACTGTTTCACTCGAGGTTATCTCCACCGTAGGTCGTCTTGCAGACAGCTTCCTCTATTTATTTCCCCCTCAAACCCCCGTAGATCGTTTTCGGGTTCCACCTGAGGTTAATTTCTAATCTCGGTGAGATAAGGTTAAAGTGACGGAATCCATGTTTGGAGGAACATCTCAATGAATATGAAATAGAATGAAATGAGGATTAGTAAACTAGATACAATCATCAAAGTCCTGTTGAATGAAGTATTGACATTAATATTTCATCAAATATTCATTGAGTAATCTTCAGTAGTTTCCCCAGAAATGAAGAAATTCCTTCAAGTTTTCGAGGTAAAAATGAAGTAGTGGAAGACAGTGTTTGGACCTCAGGTGGAGACCTCAAGTGGAATACCTGGAAGCGATCTATGGGAGCTGGAAGGGGAAGTAAATAGAAGAGCTGTCTGCAAGACGAAGGAAGATAGTGATTGGACTTCGAGTGGAATTAAGAGTAGGATTGTAACCTCTGGTGAAGGATGTGAATGATCATATGGTATTGGTATCATCAGGTCTAGCGTGGGAAATATGTTTGAATTTTCTTCGCATAAAATTTCTCCGCCTTTGCGGATGTTGTAATTATATCATTTGGATATAGTTAATGTAATTGATTGTTGAAATTTCTACATGTACTTTAAATATAATATGTGTTGGCCTTTAGTATTATTAGTACCATAATCTGGATCCATTGGATTGGTGTATATGCCTTTTTTACTGTTATGACATTATTATCTTTAGCCCTTGTACTATTTACTGTATCGTTTATATTTTTGTATATTAAATTTTATACCAATGTAGGGTTTTATATTTACTAAATTTTAATTCATTAAAATCAAACTGTCTAACCATCTCATTGAGCTTAGATTTAATTGTAGCCTTATCAGTAGCACTAAGACCACTAAGAGCTGTTGGTACATTTATCGAACTTAATTCTGTAGCTTCTCTCCACTTTGTACCCCTATGGTACCATTTGTTGCCATTATCATAACATAAAATCAGAGGTTTACTACGGGTATTATCTGATGTCTGATAAAATACCCAGAATTTGTTGACATTAGAAATGGGAGTACCTTCATCTAAATCTGCAACACCTCTAACAGTATTTCCATTATGTGTAATGGTATGTATCATCATGGCAACACTCGCTGTATGTTTGTAACCTATGAAGTTAGTTCCACTTAAATCTTCTGATGCTACAGTAATTATTTTATTACTCGTTACATGTGAAATAATTTTACTAGTTTGAAGTATATTTCAAATTTAAAATAGATTTTAATTTAATATAACCTGTATCTGCATTACCAGAAGCAGGGTTAAGGTTATCTTTAATTCCTTTGAGGTTAGTTGCAAAGTCGGAAATAGTGTTTGGATTATAGCTACTATAACTAGTACTTTCATCGCTCCATGTATATGGAGGACCTCCCTTCTCACGTTTATACCATGTGTTAGAATGTAATTTATAAAGTGTGGTTAATAAAGTCAGTAAATTAGTAAATATTATAAAAATGGAAATCAAATCATTTAATCTAGTCAAAGGAATAATACATGCAGTAATATATGGCTTAACGTCTAAATTTTAAATGTTTGTGATTTATCAAAAATTATGGGGCCACCATAATATGGTGCTGGTTGATTTTTTTTAAAACGATGTAGAGGTACAATAATAGATTATTAGATTGATATTTAGTTATAAATATAACTATTAATCACCTTAAATACACTTGTAACCATATAAAAATTCACTGTAACATTAGCACTATAAATAAACATTTGGGTGTATATAAACAATCGATACAAAAAATAGTTTAAAGAATATACTTGTGGTATAATTATTAACACACTTTGTATTAACACCATAAAATTATAATTTATAATGATTCAGATAAAATGTATATAATCTACTTTGTAGAAGTTCAGACGTAATTTTTAGATCCATAAATATTATATAGTATGAATAAATAAATTTCAAGGAATAAAGATCTACTGATCTGAATCTATATTTTATTCAAATATGGAAATTTTATATATGATATGAATATAATATAAAAATGCAATTTATATAATAATATGTTGTATATTTATTTATATATTGTTTGAATATTACAAATTAATGTGTTAAATGGTTGGAATGTTTATAGATTACATATTAAAGGAAGATATTTTATACGTTGGGTATGTCCCCATTATTATATATAACAGATCAGGATACTGATTTTGATAGCATTCTTATTAATTTGATGATTATTCTTATATAAATTAGATTATTCATCGTTGTTTTAGTAGTTGTATTAATAAAATGAAATTATTATTATGTATTCCTTGTATATTATTGACTAAGCTATGCTTAGCGGTAAATATTTATCTAGATATAAATGATCCGGGTGATAACCCATATTATACAAGAAATATTTCCAATATTTCACAGTTAAGGGAAATAACGCTTAAAGCTGTAGAAGATTCTGGTTTTGTATCTGTAAGAGAAGGTGGTACAGTCATATGGTCATGTTATAGATCGCATGCGATTGCGGTTATATTAATTGAAGATCGTAGAACTAATATTATTAAAGGTGTATCATTAAGTTTTAAATATAGTAATGCAGTTATTAGTAAAATATTTATACTAAGGGTTGAACAAAGTTGGATGTTTGTGTCTAGAGTTGATTTTAATGAGTTTGTATCTGCTGTGCGTCGTGGAATAACCCATCCAATAGGTCTTCCTAATCCGACTGTAGAGTTAGATTTAAACTATAGATTAGGTACTAATTATATAGATGTTAGAGAAAAATTAGATAATTATATTTTAGATGTGATATTTATTCCAAAACCAAAAGTAAATATTACATGTATAATTGAAACAGGTAGAATTTTATGGAGATATAATGATAAAGTACCAGATAAAATTGTTGCTAGTGTAAATAAATTAAATAATGAATTGATATTAGCCAAATTAAGATTTGATTCAACATTATTTGGTTTGTATTATATATTTCTTCTAAAATATAATAATGAATGGATACCGGTTACAAAAAGTATATATAAAAATATACATTATGATGTAATGATTGGTAGTTATAATGAAAAGAATGCTATAATACATCAGAATAATGCATATGTAGATATACGTAGAGCAGGAAATTATGCTCATTATACTACAAATGCTGATAACAATCTATCACATACATTATTCTTTGAATCTAAACCTACTAGTAAATATAGAATATCATGTGTTACTGATGGAAATATTGAAATATATAAATGTGATCCTGATGAAGAAATTAGGACAGTAAGACATTATCATGATCCAGAATCAAGAGAACCAACATGGGTTGAAATATATGTATATAATCCAGGTAGAGATACAGGTCTATTATTTCATTATAAATATTATAATAATATATGGCAACCAGGTACTTATCAAGATTTTGATATATACATGAGACAAGGAGCTCAAGGAGAAGATGAAGAATCAAGTGATGGTGATGGTATGCAAACATAACAAATGTAATATACTATAAATTTATATCATAAAATTATATATATACTCAATGTCTTTTAGCTTATATTATTATAATAATTTAATATAAATCATACCACTTCTTTTATATATCCGTTCCACTCGAGGTCCAATCCACCTCTCCTTCGTCCTGCCGTCAGCACTTCACTGAGGCTACAGCCAGTGTTGCTCTTGCAGAGAGCTCTTCCATTTACTTCCCCTTCCAGCTCCCGTAGATCGCTTCCAGGTTCCACTCGAGGTCCAATCACTATCTTCTACTCTTCCACTAGGCGTGGCGCCTTCTCTATTTACTTCCCCCTCAAACTCCCGTAGATTGTTCTCGGGTTTTCACTTGAGGTTACATCCAATACATCCTTAGCACCATCTTCCATCATTCCCATGATGGATGATCCATCACAACCTTCATCACTACCTTCACCTTTGCCACGATCTCTGGGAGTGGCTTTACTCTTTAGAGATAGGTAATTGGAAGAGGCTCCACGCCTAGTGGAACAGTAGAAGATAGTGATTGGACCTCGGTGGAAGAGCTGTCTGCAAGACGAAGAAAGGTGGAGAATGAGTTGATTAGACCTCAGGTGGAATGTATGTATATATAAGTGAATATATTAAAGTTCTATATTATGTATGGTATTTCCAGTGAGTTCTAGTATTGGTTTATAAAATTTATTGAATTGTTCATGTATTGATATGAAATCGGTTGTTAATTGTTGATTTACATTGAGTATATCATGTTCTTTAATACCTTCGATACATCTTTGTATTAATTCATTAGTAGATTCTGAATGTAAATTAATGAATTTATTAATATTATCTTGTGTAATATTATAATTATTATATATTATATTATTATATAGACCATTATTAAATATAAATAAATATGTAATAGATGGTAATATTAAATTTAATGATTGTCCTATAATTAAACATATATGATAATACATTTTTAATAATAATATTTGTATATATAAACCTGTTTGTGTTATTTTTATAATAGAATATTTAAAATTATAATTATCTATTGTATATAATTTATTTGTAAAATTTATAATAAAATTTGATGTTATATTATTATAATCATTAATAATTAAATAATTTTTCTTTTCATTCCTTATTAATTCTAAATTATTATTTAAATCTCTTTTAAATTCATCATTTAATGATATAATTTTTTTTAATTTTTCATCATCATTATTCAATACTTTTTTTATATCATCAATTATTAAATTTGTTACAGATTCTATAATGTTTTTTAATTCTTTACAATATTCTAATTCTATTTCCATCATCGATTCTAATTTATCATCATCTACTGATGAATAATTATTAAATATACAAATAATAAACTTGTCTATTATCAATAACCTTGATAAAAATATAATTAATACATATTTAAAAGACATTTTTAATTTATTAAAATCACACATTATTTATACATGCACCATATATAATAGCTGATGTAAATTATTAAATCCAATTTATACACATGATATCAGTGAAATTAATATAAATGAAGAATAGTACTTTCACCAATGTCCAATACAACTCTTCATCTCCACCTCTATTCCACTCGCCGTGGAGGCATTCTCTATTTAGTTGTCCCTCCGCTTCCCTGAGATCAGCTGCGGGTTATCCACTTGAGGTCTCCACCTGATGTCTATCCATTAATAATATATAAATTAATTGAATTATAACTATTATAATTATATATAATATCATTTATAATTCAAGTATATAATTCTAATAATTTTATGATGTATAATTATTTATATAAATCTATTACTATCTTATATAGGTAGTATACTTCACATCATGTTAGTATTTATATAGTATATATATTATATATATTATTTATATTAATAGATATATATCTTCCTACAACTATACTTCATCCTTCAATTGTATTGTTATAGTAGGATATAGTATATTCATAGAGATATCTTCAATAGACACTTATAATGTAGTGGAAATAGTGTTTATTACCCGCACAACCCTACCTATATGGTGTTTTTTATCATTTATCCTATTGTAAAAATTAACGTCATAACACCCCTAGCGAAGGTAGTGATGGATCATCCATCATGGGAATGATGGAAGATGGTGCTAAGGATGTGTTGGATGTAACCTCGAGTGGAAGTGGATTACCCGCAGCTGATCTCAGGGAAGCGAAGGGGGAAGTAAATAAGAAGGCCTCCACGGCGAGTGGAATGGATGGTAGGATTGGGCCTCAGGTGGATGGTAGTGCATATACTTCAGATCATCATTCATATATTTGTGTATATATCAATTAGATTAAATTTAGTTTATCGATAATTGTGGAGTGTGTATTAAAGTTATTAAAGAGTTGATTGAGTATGTTATATTTATTATTATATTTGATATCTTGAATCATATTTGAGATGAATATTTTATAAGATTTATAGATATATGGTGTTAATAATGCGATTGATCGTTCACCATAGAAATTTGTATAATTATTAATATTATCTGGTATATTAGTAATACCATTAATGAAGATATTTTTAGTATATAATTCAAGTTGATTAGTATAATAATATTTAATATTTAATAGATTATATAAATATTTTATAGTATTAAACCATATAATAATATAATTAATAATAATATGTTCTTTAGCTGTAATATTAGTAATTAATAATTTTTTATTAATATTATTATCATCAATTAATATATTTTCTGTAGAATAATAATAATAATTATAAATTATATTAAAATCATTAAATAATGTATTTAATAATTTACTATTTTCATTATTAAATGTTAAATTTATAGTATTTCTATCATTATATAAATCTCTATCATGTAAATGTCTTATATTATTACAATCAATACCTATTGTATTTATTATATTATTTAATGCTTCTTGTGATTTTATATAATTATCCTTGACATATTGTTTATTTGTTATAGTATATTCTGTTGTTTTCATTAATATACATGATAGATGAAGTAGATGGAATAGTAATTTATTGAAACCTATATTAACCACCTTCATCAACTCCTCCTCCTCCATTTTGAAGTGAGGAACGATCTTCCGAACGAAGTGAGGAAGGAGGATCCGAGTGTCGAAGACCGAGGATCGATATGAAGTCGAAGACTGAAATCGTAGACCAAAGGTCGAGATGAGGAAAGAAAATAGAGATGCAATATGAAAAATGGGGATGAGAAGAAAATATGGATGCAAGATGGAAAATGGGGACTAGGAAAATATAGATGCAAGATGGAAATTTATAGACACCACTACAATGCACACCACTTCACACATAACTTCACACTTCGCTTCAGTTCACACTTTACTTCCTTCATGTATATAAATAATAGATTAATTTCATCATTATATGTGTGTGTACGTCTGTTACAAACTTCATCACTATATTCGTGTTACAAACATAATCATTACAATCTGTAAAGATTTTTTTTAATATTAATAAAATATTCATAGATAAATTCAAGTGCATTTGATTGTATAAGATTATTATCAGTAATAAATCTTCTTTTAATAATATTATAATTCATATTAATATTAATAGATGAATAAATTAAATAATATTCTGTAATTAATAATAATTTTGTATTTGGTAAATTAATAAAATTATTAAATAATATTTTTATACATTCTAATGATAATTTATATTCTATACCAATATCTAAATCATTTATATCTATATTAAATAATTGTTTATAACATGATATAATAATCATATCTAATATAGTTAATATACCTTTAATAATAGAATCATCTATATCTATACCTATTTTAAAATCACCACATAAACTAGTCATTAATAATCTTATACGTGATGTAATAAATGATAAAATATTTGGTGTATTATTATCATCATTCATTAATCTCATATTATCAATATATTTTTTACTAATAAATAATATAAATCTAGGATATAATTCATATTCATCATCATTATCTATAATATCATCATTAAATATCTCTATAAATCTATTATAATCCATATCTATTAATTCATTACCATAATCATAACTTCTATTCATATCTGATAATAATAATGATGAATTCATATCCATAGATGATAATAAATCACTACATCTCATTGGTGTACCCGAACTCATAGGCTTTATAATATATGAATCATTATAAACTCTATCAACCCTAATAGGTGTCTCAATAGATGATATATCAATACATTCTTTACCATGAAAATATGTCATCAAATTCATATCCAAATCAACAACTTTATCATTATTTGGAGGTTCTATACTCGAAGTCGTCCTGCCGTCAGCTTCTCCAGTTGAAGTCTTTCCACTAGGCGTGGTGCCTTTTCTATTTACTTCCCCCTCAAGTTCCCGTAGATCACTTTCGGGTTCCACTTGAGGTCCAGTACTACACTTCATTCCACTCGCCGTGGTGGCCTCTCTATTTACATCCCCTTCCAGCTCCCGTAGATCGCTTTCGGGTTTTCCACTTGCCGTTCCACTTGAGGTCGTCTTTTTCCACTCGCCGTGGAGGCCTTCTCTATTTACTTCCCCCTTCACTTCCCTTAGATCAGCTACGGGTTCCACTCGAGGTCCAGTACTACTCTTCATTCCATCTACATCTTCACCTCCGCCACGATCTCCGGGAGTGGCTTTACTCTTTAGAGATAGGTAATTGGGAGAGCTCTCTGCAAGAGGAACAGACGTGGATTGGACCTCAGATGGAGAAGCCTCCATGGCAGTGGGAACAGAGTTGGTAACCTCAGGTGGAATAGACATGGATTGAACTTCATGTATTATATTTTTATCTTTTATGCTTTTATAATTGGGTTTATGATTATATGGTTCGTTTATCATGAGTAGTAGTAGTATAAGTTTATAATTTATTTTCGATCGTAACGTCATTAATTTAATGCATTTTTTATCGATGGAATTGATGGTGATGATTAGATTTTTAATGATTACTATATTATTTGTTAATATTAAATATAATAATTTCGGTATATATAGAATTTTATTAAATATTATTAATAATTGTAAAAATAAATTATAATTATCTAATGTCCATTGGAAATTATCATGAAAATCTTCTATAAATTCAATTATTATATAATTTATAAATTCATATATACTCTCATTATATAAATTCTTATTTATATCATTTAATAATTGTAATTTTATATTATAATCTGAATATTTTAATAATTTATAACTTTTATATATTATCATATCATTTAAAATATGGGGTAAATTATTAAATAAATTATATTTTGTTAATATAGCCATTATTATTGATATATTTATATCTATATCTTTATTATATTCTTTATTTATATCTAATAATATTGTTATATATTTTATATATATTAATGATTCATTATAATCTATTGGTATTAATTTTATTCTATCATTCAATTTTAATAATAATAATTCTATATCATCAATTATAATATTCTTAATTTGCCCCATAACCCCATTTACTTTCAATGATCTTTTAAGATTAATATAATCGATATAAGAATCATACCATAGATTATTATTATTATTAAGATTAATTTTAACATTATATAATAAATTATATAATTTATAAAATATAGATATATTATTTATATATATATCATTATTCAATAACAATAATATAAATTTTATATTAACATCTAAATTTTTTAACCCCATAATATCCCCCACATACGATAGAAATGGATTACAGAGATCACCTTTATATAATAGATATATTAGAAATAGTGAGTATTCGATTTTATGTTTATGAATATTATTAAATAATAACCAATCATGAGTATTAAGTGATTTAATTAAATTTAAACCATCTTGTATTTTATTATTAAGTTTCAATCTACATTTATAAACATCTAATAATCGTACAATAACAATCATTAAATCACGAGCTAATAAAATAATGTCGGGATTGTGAGGTTTTTTATCACCATAAAACCCGATAATATTTTCTATGGAAATTCCCGAAGCAGCACGCTTTTTCCTTGATGATTTTATAGAAGTTGGAAGTTGTTTATGATTGGGAGGTTCTACATTTGATGTCCAATCAAACTTTCTTCCACCTGAGGTTGTCCACTCGCCGTGGTGGCTTTCCTCATTTACCTCCCCCTCCGCTTCCCTGAGATCAGCTACGGGTTCCACCTGAGGTCCAGTACTATTCCTCATTCCATCACTAACTCCATCTTCCATTCCACTCGCCGTGGTGGCTTTCTTATTTACTTCCCCCTCAAGCTCCCTTAGATCGCTCTCGGGTAGCACACTCGAGGTCATCTCATTGTCTTGCAGACGACGTCTTCTTTTTAGTCCACCTCGACTCCCGTAGATCGTCTCGGGTAATTTACATCCAATTGAGGTTACATTATTACCTTCTCCAAGTTTCGTCGTCTTGCAGACAGCTTCTCTATTTAGTTGTCCCTCCGCTTCCCTGAGATCAGGTACGGGATTATCGCCACGATCTCCGGGAGTGGCTTTACTCTTTAGAGATAGGTAATTGGAAGAGGCTCCACGCCTAGTGGAAGGAGAATTGGATTGGACCTCAGGTGGTGAGGCTCCACGCCGAGTGGAATCAGTGATTGTAACCTCAGGTGGAGAGTCATCCACATCACGGCCTATGGTAGAATCATCATCGAATGAGATTGGTGGATAGACTTTATATTGAGTTCCATCTACAATACTGACGATATTACGTCTAGTTGACATCTTCTGGACATTGCTACCATCTACATCATTACCACTTCCCCCACAATTATATGAAAATGGTGTAATATCATTCAACTTATCTAATAATAATTCACAATTCTCCTCAATGATATCATTAACGTTTAGATAATCACTCGTTAGGAGATCTAACCATACCTGTAGAAATAATTGACAGTCTTTGGTCCCTATACCATCGAAAAGGAATTTGAATATGAATCGAGCATTGTATTCATCAAGAGTAATCAAATTTAAACCAGACATTTTTATCATGTTTAATGACTCTGTGACATTTAGGGGGTAATTTAATATCATATAGGAGATGTACAAATTACAATTTGTTAATTTCGATAATTTAACTATATATTTAAAACAACGAATCCCACCCAACAATAAAACATTTTTAAAATTAGCGCTGTTACATATTAATGTCAACCAATTTAATAACTTCCCACATATAATTTCATTACGTACACAAATATATGACCCATACTTAACATAATCCAATGCAAATTCCAACCACTTGGATAATATCAAACTGTAAATGTTCCGTGATGGCATATTAAACTCTTCAGCATCTGATAAAATGACATCCTCCTTACTGTACAACAATAAATAATCCATAAATGTACAATACTGATCCGATAATGTATTTATATACACCTCACGCACCTTTAGAGGGAACAATACATTAAAATCAAATGCTATAGAAGGTAAAGTGTATAGTACATATAAGACAATCTGTCTCGGTACCAAATTCAACAATGAAATAGGCACATCACGTACATTATTAAATAAATCCACATCATCTGTACCAAAAATCGATAGAATTATAGCATTATAACATAACAATCCAGGAATAGTTTCATTTTCATCATCAATATCCACAAAATTAAGTGATGATTTACATAAAGATATCAAAATTGATATCACCCTAGCATAATACTCCTTCAATGATATCTTATCATCCAATTTATCAACAATAGTAGATAAACCCACTCTCAGATTGTCAATCATCAACAATAACAACTCCTTCATCACCAATTTCTTGTCATTGTCATTCAATTTCGACAACTTCTCAATCAATACAGATGGTAATTTTATATTCAAATACCTCACTACAGGGTCAGATTCCACAAAAATTTCGTCATTAGTCGATAACAAATCCCTAATATCAACCTCCAATAATACCGATAATATATGTAAACACGTCCTTAAACAATTGACCTCGTAAGATAACGCGTTCTTCAACTCCTCAATATCCTCATCATCTGACCTCTTCGTAACCAATGTTATCAACCTGCGATATAATTTCATATTTCCAATTTTAAATATTAATATAATACACTACATTGGTATAAAATTCTATATTACAATATACATTTTCAAAATTTGCCCCTAAATTACACCCAGGGATCTCCCACCCCTCCCCAAATATACCGCTTGCTATATATACAAATACAAGTCTAATACTCATATATCGATATAATTAGATTATTTCTAATGTTAACATATTTAATTTTATATATTAATCATGGCAGCTTTGAAAGGTGTAACATTTTTACCGTCGAATGAAATCACCAAAGTCCAGCAGAATGAGGTTGTCTTGAAGGAGAACAGTGATCGATGGGTTTGTTAAGAATTATCATACTTTACATTTCTTATAGGTCATGTTTCCTATTGAACATGATAATTTTTGGGTTTGTTTGATATCCTTTTCTTTAATCTATTTTTCTATAGGTCATGTACAAGGAACTTGAGAGTAACTTTTGGGCGGCTGAAGATTTCATCTATTCCGAGGACAACATAACAGATGTGTCTAGTGAAGTGGTTGATACTATCAATAATTTAGCTTCATATCATATTATGATGTTTGTTTTTCCATCTAATATTAATTTAACTCTAGGGATCATGATAAAGTTTGTCGACCCGCTACACTGACTCTAGATCTGCTAAGCCAATCACAATTAGCAGAGGCTCGAGCTTATTACGGGTTCCAATTAACAGATGAAAACATTCATAGTGAAACTGTAGAACTAATGTTGTTGTCGACGAAGACGAAATTAAATCGCGAATCTGTATGTTTGAACAACTACCAACCTGATTTATACATAATAGGGGAGAGATAAGATTGAATGGTTGAAGGATAAGGTTGCTGGAACAGAATGTTTCATTGGGAAAGTCTTATTATCTGTCATATCAAAATTATTATTCTCATCAGCACTGTCAATCTTCAAAGATTATTTAAACCACTCCAAAATACTTCCAACATATGCATCAGCTTTAAATTCTATTCTAAATGATCGTCTATCACACGCCAGATTCTCATACTCTCTCTCTTTATTAATGGAATACAAATTGGTCAAAGAAGAGGTACATTCACTGTTAAACGAGGCAAAAGAACTCGAAATTCAATTTGCTACAACTGTACTACCACTTGATTCAATGAACTTAACACAAGGTTAGTTTTATGGGGTCCCCATTTTCCCAATTGTATATAGGTGATATAGAGTACTTTGTTGAGCACGTTGTCAATCAAATTCTAGCAATAGGTTGTTACGACCCATTGTATAAACCTGAATTTGATGTTAAATGGCTGAATTATTATGAAATTGATAGAACTTTCACACAGGCCAGTGCCAGGCCGAACATTCACGAAACTGTGGAGCAGTATACTACCGGAATCAAATTTGATGAAGATTTCTAATTAAAATTTAATCTAGTTTTTAAATTATATTTAATTGCAATTTATATTTTCTGAATATATTAGTATTTGCACCATAAAAATGTTGGGCAAATTGGATTTTTTGTATAATTAAATTTAGTTGTATGACCGTTAATTACATTATATTACAAATGGAAATGTACAGCATGTGATATATCTGAAACATAATACGTATAGTTCTTGGTTTATACTTGCAGACAACTCTCACTGAGGTCCAATTCTAGTCTCATTCCCACTCGGCGTGGAGCCTTCTTCTAATTACCTATCTCTAAAGAGTACAGCCACTCCCATAGATCGTGGCGATGAAGAAGGTAGTGATGGAAGTAGAGTTAGTACTGGACCTCGAGTGGGACCCGCAGCTGATCTCAGGGAAGCGAAGGGAGAAGTAAATAGAAGAGCTCCATGCAATGGGAAAGAGACATGGATTGGACCTAAGGTAGAACGGAGAGTGAATAGACCTCAGGATATTATTCATTAAATAATGGGAGGGTGATAATTTGGAGTAGAGATGGATAATAGAGTGCATATCAGAAATGAGTAGTCTAGATTGTGGATCTGCTCGTTTTGAATGCATAATAGAGAGTACACCCGAAGTATATTATAAACACGTAGTCGAAGATTCTAAAGCCGGCGGTGGAATCAATGAGGATGAAGATGATGATATTGTAAGATGGGTAGTCATGATAAACATCTATGTAAGATATCTATGTTCCTAGCCGGTTTTATATTCTTCACACCTCATCGTATCGCAATTACATGTGCAAATCACGTTGTAAAGAGGTATCATTTACCCTTGGGTACTGTTGCTATGTTTGTGTATCGAATACATAATTTAATGGAGTTAGGTAGCTTTGCCGGTACTGTCGTAAATACGGCAATAAAGTTATCAACGACCACCTTGAATGATAAGAATAAAACGATGTTAAAGAATTGTGTATCAGGTGTATCTATCTGGCTAATGTTTGTTTGGTCTATCATCACATGTATTTCATTCATGGCTGGTGGAGAATATGGATATTTTGGTGAATTTTTTTGGAATATTGTTATGCTTGTTTTTATTTATGGTGTGTATTCAAATTCCGCCATGGGTATTGAAGGATTGAACGCTCCGTTTTATATTGTTGGCCTCCCGTTATTTGGAGTATTCACTTTTGTGTTCCATAAATTATATAAATGGTTATATTACATTTATTTCTGGGATGAATATGATTATATCCTTGTTCTCTACCAAATATGGATTATGATGATTCTATCATTTGCAACATCTGTTGTGTGGACCGTAGCCAGAGCAATGGATGATTCGGATTCTCAAGGTTGTGGAGGTGTTGAAATTGATATAAGTCAAAACCATGGGACTGGTGCCAGTGATACGAGTTATTACGTATCTGGAGGAGAGAAAATTCAAGTGATGAATCAACCTGTTAGTGGTGGAACCTGGAAATGCTACAAACATTCCAAGTCTTCTGGATCATTTACACTTAAAAAGATAACTCATAGTGATGTTTTAATGAGAGGAGGAGGATTGAAAGATAATATGAATATGGAAATTAGACAAGGGGGTGCTATATATGTTTATTATTCAGATCAAACTAATATAAATCAGCCTAAGGTAATATGTATATCTAAAGATAATCCTGCTACTCCTTCTAATAATACCTGGTATAAGGCAGGTACTTCAGCCAATAATTGGAGTAAAGTCTCCGGTGCTTTAACTACTAAAGATCCAACTGGTCTTCAAGATTCAGACCTAAATGGAGCTGGTGCTGGAACCATTACTCCTAAAGGTTGTAATTATGTAATTAAATTAGACAAGAGGCCGGCTCCTACCAAAACTATTAAGTATAGAACAAAGGGAGCATATGTTACTGTTACCCAAGGTAGTCCAGCACCTGGCGGATATACAGCTTATGAACATCGAGTTTCAATTTCTGGCAATAATACAATTATATTTAAACACAATGGAAATAAGTTAACAGAAGTAACTGAAAGTGATATATCAAAAATCTTCGTATATTATAAGGGTGGTACACATGACCATAATCGTGAATTCCCTCTAATATTCTGTGTTTATAAAGGTACAAATGTTCAGACTTATTACAAGAGAGGACAGACCTGGAATAAAGATGATAGTCTAAAGGACATAAATCCAGAAAGCCCTAGTGGTGATGATCTTAATACACTTGAAAAAGCACTTGAGGATCTCATAGATAAATACGAAGTTAAGCTTGAGAAAGAGAATGAATACAAGGCACGTCCTCACCCTAACACTAGTGGTCAAATTACTGTTTCACCATTAAGCCAAAGCGGAAGTTATAAAGGTTATAAACATACTATTCCTGGTAGTAATCAGAAGATAAATCGGATAACAATACACGGATATGCAATAAAGGGTATTACAGAATTAGATGATGGTTCCGGATTTACTGGAAAACAATACGTATACGTATATTTTGAAAAGAATGACGCTGATGGAGCTCGTCAGAAACCTATATTGATATGCTTATCTGAAAGTGGTGGAACTAGTGGAAACACGTGGTATAAACGTATAAGCGCAACGACATGGCAAGTAGACAGCACATATGGTAATACACATAATCCAAACACTATTTCCGGATTTGCAGATAAACTCGATGCAATTAAATATGCAATTCAGCCGTACTCCGGTCTTGCTAAATTATTTGGAATGGGTGAAGACAAAGATTATCACATAATACACTGGTCCCCGATTTTTTTGGTAGCCCTTTCATTAGGTACAGTCTACGCTTTCTACCCCGCTATATCACCCTATCAATTAGTTGATGATCCCTTTGATGGTAAAAAGATTGAGCTATGGATCCAGGCTATTTCTGCTACACCCCACATTGCATTTGCCATAACTCAAATTTGTGAAATAGGCCCAGGTAGACTTTGGAAGAATTACGAACATGAATGTAATAATGAATATTTGTATGCAATTTATCACGCTACATGGTTATTTTTTATTCCATATATAATATGCATTTACATTTTCTTCTCCATGATGCACTTTCCTGATGGACGTATTGGTAAATACTTCAGGGCAAGTGTATTTAGAACCGGAGTTCTATGTGTAGTATTCGCCTGGGTACAAGAATTTATGGAGGCTGTAGGATTCGGTGGTGGTATGGGCGCACAAGTGAGCGGTAAATGTGGAGATACTTATAATGATGACGCTGGAACGATATTTGGATTTATGTTTCTTGCATTTATGATAGTATCCATGTTTACCGAAGATTTGAAATTATTATTAATTATTTAATGTATTTATAAAAAAATTTAACATGGGGTAAATGGGGATAATTTACACTACATTCAATAATTAGTGATATAATTTCTTCTTTATTCAGCACTATAAATTTTAAAACTGCCCCATAATTGATATGGGGTTCCACCGTAGGTCCTGCAGACAGCTCTTCTATTTACTTCCCCCTCCGCTTCACATAGATCAGCTACGGGTAATATAAATCTATAGCTTTTTTTAAATAACGGGAGGGGATAATTTGGAATAAAGGAAAAATGGAGTTAAGGATATTGTTATAAATATGCCAAATCCATTTAGTCCTGAGGCAAAGGCCGCTATGTTCTTTGCGGGGTTCATCATGTTAACTCCTCATCGTATCGCAATGGTTTGTGCTTCACATATTCTTAAACGTTATCATTTACCTGTGCCCACTGTTAGCCTTTTTATTTACAAGATCCACAATCCCATGGAGCTTTCAAATTTATTCACCATGTATTTTGCAAATCTCATAACTTGGATGAATGATGCCACGTTTAAAGCAATAGCTATTAACAGAATATTATCTATTTTAGGTGCATGGATGATGTTTTTATCATCAATCATATCGTACATCTTATTTGTTTCAGGTAGTGACTTTGGATATTTCGATAAATTTTATTGAGTATCATATTTATTTCGTTTACCAATGGTATTTTTTCCAATCTTGCTTTTGGTGTAAATTTTAATACATCGTTATATGGAGCCGGTGTTCCTTCTTCAGGATTTGCTACATTCATCCTACATTATATTTATAAGGGATTTTATAAAATCTTTTATTGGGAGGATTACGATTATAAATTGGTTATTGTACAGTACTTGTTCACTGTAATTTTATTATTTGCAGCTTCCATCCTATGGACCGCAGATCAAGTCCTGCAAATGCAACCAGAAGATAATGGAACTGATGATGATCTAACTACTCAACAAGATGATGCTTCTAACGTTGAAATACGAATTGAAAAGAAGAAACTCGGCTATAATCATAGCACTGGACTGGATATATATGTTGATACTCAAATTGCTGAAGATAATATTAAAGTTTTTTTGAAAAACAATAATCCCAAGAGTGGTTTTAAATGTTACATGCATAAAGTGAGGGGGAGTAGTGCTACTCAATATAAAAAGATGAATAAGAACAACCTTACATTTAAGAATAGTGAAAATATACTTGAAGGTATAACTCTGGGTGGTAATGTCCATGCTGTTTACGTCTTTTATAGCGGAGCTATGGACATTCCAATAATAATTTGTGCTAAAACAGATAGTGGTACTAATTCATACAAGTACTTTAGAAAAAATTATCCTTTTTTAAAGTGGGGTGATGGTTGGAAAGATATCACATATACTGATAAAGCTGAAGTTGGTAAAATTAGCGGAAGTAAAGGTCCTGATGACGCTACGAATAATGAACTTAAAAATGAACTCGATAAATTAACGGGAGAATTGATTTTGGCTTTCATTGGTATAATGATTTCTATAATCTTTGTTTCTGTTATGATTGGTGTGATAACATCGTGTTTCTCATCAAAATTCTATGGAATCCCAGTTGCATTGATTGTATATACAGCGGTAACTATAATACTAAGTCGTGATACGGGTATAGGTGAATTATTTACTAAACCTGAACATTTATCACCTGTCCTCATGTTGGCATTTTCCTTGGGTACTGTCTATGCCTTTTATCCATCTATATCACCGTATTCCTTAGTCGACCCAGATTCTGGTAAAACCATAAATTTATGGATTCAATTTGTTTCAACCTTACCCACATACGCAATTACAGTTATAGACTTAGTGGATGATTCTAAAGGTGAGGAAACTGTTATACTAAAATAGGACCAGGCTCTAAGTGGGAAAATAAGAATGATACCAGTAATAATAAATATACAAAGAGGCAGTTCTGGCATTATCAATGGTTGTTTGCTATACCTCACATGTTATGCATTCATATATTTATTAGAACCCTACATTTCCCTGATGGTCTAATTGGGCGTTATGTGAAGGACAATATTTGGGTGGCTGGTATTGTGGGTAATATATTTAATGCTGTTCAAGAATGGCTTGAGGCCATTGGATTTGCTGGTGGTGGGAAACAGGGAAATTCATTTTTCAATCCAGCCGTATCACAGTTCAATGGTCTTATGTTTTAACCACGTGCATGATTACCATGTTTACCAAAGATTTGTATTTTTTTAATTAGATATTGCCAATTGAACCATCGTTACATAAATTATAATTTTATGTATGGGGTTAATTATCCCTATATACCCCATATACAAAAAATTTCCCCCATGAGCTTTTAATTAGATATGATAGACTATACATCCAAAATTAGAACTTACACTTAATGAACTGACTTTGTTGTAAATAATGTTGACATTAGATTGAATTGTATTAAACGAAGCTTTTGACTTCGAAGAATGAGCTGATGTAATAGATTTGGAAACAACAGAGTCCAATTACAATAATCATTTGCACAACTGACCAAAATATAATCCTCGAATTCATCTTATCAATAATCTTAGAATATAAAAACTCCCTCGTACTATACGCCTCCATTCTATTCATTATCGAACGAGTCTGTAATAATAATAAACGCCACATATAAAAAACACCACAATAATTATCACTATAATACATTCCTTGCCCCACTGCAGATGGCTCTCCACCTGAGGTCCAATCCTACCGTTGCCACTCGCCGTGGTGGCTCTTCTATTTACCTCACCTCGACTCCCATGGATCGTCTCGGTTCTTCGCCACGATCTCCGGGAGTGGCATTACCGTTTACGGGGAGGTAATTGGAAGAGGCCTCCACGGCGAGTGGAACAGTGGTTGTAACATCAGGTGGGACGACTGGTATTGATAGATAGGGGTTTATCTGTGGTTATGTTGATTAAACATACAGTATCGAGTAATCTATCGGCGAATTTGAGTACATCTTTGAGATCATCTACAGTTGACAATGTTGCTAATCCCTTATTACTATGTGATTCAATTCTTGTCGCAATAACAGCTGTTACTGGTGTACTATCCAAATTTGTTATACACAATGAATAATAACCCGCTTCCAGAAGCTATAAATATATCCACATAAATGTATAATATCATACTACAACATTCTTCCTATTGCAGAGAACTCTTACTGAGGCCAAATTCTAGTCTCTTTCCCACTCGCCGTGGTGGCTCTTCTATTTACCTTCCCCTCCGCTTCCCTGAGATCAGCTACGGGTAGTCCACTTGAGGTCCAATCACTAACTTCGCCCACGATCTCCGGGAGTGGCTCTACTCTTTAGAGATGGGTAAATAAAAGAGCTGTCTGCAAGACGACCTCAGGTGGAATGGCGAGTGGAACTGAGGGTGTAACCTCAGGTGAGAGCTGCCTGCAATAGGAATAGACGTGGGAATGTCTAACACTATGAATATGAATACAAACCTCATAACTGACGTTTGAAAAATCTATATCTTCAATTGGCTTTTCGTCGGATGGTATTGTAGTATTAGTGCTGACTTTGTAGAGCTTGACATCGACGAGGGCTTCCGGTGGTATAATCGATACAGAACTTAAGAATTATATAATGAATAAAAAATAATAGGAAATACCCTAGTAGTTTATCGCCAGAGAACGCGTTTGAAGTGAAACAACGTGATTCTTTAGATGATAGCGTTATATGTACAGCGTTTATATATAAAATGAAATTCAAAATTATACAGAATATTATATTATTATTAATGATGGAACTCATTGTTCCTGAATTTATACAAATTTATTTATATCATATGCTCGGAATACTTTAAAAAATTTGCCTCAGACACTACGGGCAAATAATGGTGTAACAAGTTTGTATACTATTCACTTTGGAAATTTATGGGTTTAATACCCTTTGTATAAATATATGCCTATTATTTTAGTACATTCGTACTACTCTCTATGGAAGACGGTATAAGGGCTCATTTGAATATAGAGGAGGCACAGAAATTGTTGAATGATATAAAGTTAACTGAAGACAATGATCAATTATTGAGATTTAATACTATTGTCAAGAAGTCAATTGAAGAGTTGATATCCACAAGTCATCCAAAATCACCTAATCCAGCCATACTGAAGGTATGTAACTCTACACATTTTTTGAAACACGTATATTCTACAGGTACTAAATGATGCTTCAAGTTTGGTTGATGATAAATTGATACCTAATAATCCCAAAGGTTCATTTGCCTTTAAATCTCCTAATAAATTCAAGTCTGAAGAGGTATGTGTTAGTAAAGCCGTGCCTGCAGTCAATATTGACGTTGTTTCGTCGAATGAGCCTATGTTAAAATTTGGAAAGCATTATGTCATAAAGAATCAAACTGATTTGAGGTTAGTGGAAGTTTGATGTGATTTTACATAATCTCCATTTCTATAGGATAGCGAGAATGGAAGTAGATGTCGTAGGGTCGGTAATTTTAGAGAATTTGGTGCGTTTTTTGGTCAAGTTTAGAAATAATTTTCCCCATTACAGAACAATTGTGAAATTGTTCTGTTAAATGTAGTTGAATCAGTTTATATTTCCAACGTCACCAACAGTTTAATTTGGTACGTCTCATTCACATTTAGATAGGCATTACTAACTTTAGGATTAGTACAATCAAATCATCAGCCATCATTGACACGATAAAAGATACAAAAATGATAACAGCCTGCAGACAGTTGAGAATAGCAAGTGGTTACAATTGCCGGTTTTATGTACACACTGTCACTAAACCCATCATCGAATTGTGAGTTCTGCAGTTTAATATCTAACGAAGGCCTTATAAACTCTTGCCATATCGTCATCTCTACCCGAGGTTCAATCCACCTGAGGTCGTCTTGCAGACAGCTCTTCTATTTACTTCCCCCTTCGCTTCCCTGAGATCAGCTACGGGCAATCAACTTGAGGTCCAATCACTATACTTCCGCCACGATCTCCGGGAGTGGCTATACTCTTAGAGATAGGTAAATAAAAGAGCTGACGGCAGGATGGACTTCAGCTGGAGAGCTGTCTCCAAGACAAATATAAGGCTGTTCTAGAAGGTGTTGATATAACATCATGTTCATTCCAGTATCTGTCTCGGGGAAACTAAATAGAGTTGTCATCTGCAGGATGAAGATAGGAACTGCAGTATAATGGATATTGAAGTTACAGAGATATCTATATATTCCTTGCATAGTAGAGCATCTATTTATAGTGTCTATATGTATATCTATAGATCAAGTGAGATATCATTTTCTGGTAACCATTTATGTTATGAGAATTATGAAGATCATTTAAAGGTAAATTATTATTTATGATAATTACTTTAATTTTAATTTAATAAAGACTTCAGGACTGGATGGTTTGGTTAAGAACGATACGGTTGTGGATTTCAGCTGCCACTATATAAACAAGACACCCAATTGGCACATACTGGAAGATAATGTAGAATATAAAATAAGTATATCAAATGAAGTCGATGCACATAATAATATAAAGTTAAATGATAATGATTGGTTAATGTTGAAATCACTTTAATTTCATTTCCCCATTGATTTGTTTGATTCCTTATATTATGTATTGATCATTCATGTAGTAAATATGAAAGAGAACAATGAAGATGTAGATATACAGAATAATATTAAAACATTATTAATTGAGCGTAAAACGTTAAGAATCTCAATTAAAAGGTTGAAAAATCAATTAGATAATGGTACAGTCGCGACAACCTCTTTAATTATTACATTTTAGATGGCCTTTCAAATGGATTATTGTCCAGTAGAAGTATAACTGATACTCTAACTAATAATAAAAATAAATCAAAGGTAAATTTATAAGCATATAACATATTCCACTCGGCGTGGTGGCTCTTCCATTTACTTCCCCTCGGATTCCCGTAGATCATCCTCGGCATAATACCTACCCGGAAGAACATAAATATGTCAACCCCTAAGAACAGAGAATTCTACTTGGAACAACAGGAATTCTACCCGGAGTAACAGACCTCAAGTGGAACCCGCAGCTGATCTCAGGGAAGCGAAGGGGTAGGTAATTAAAAGAGCTGACGGCAGGACGACCTCAGGTGGAGATCTTCATGCAATGGAAAAGATGGACCTCAGGTCGAATGGCGAGTGTAATAAAGATGAATTGATATGACGGATCAAATAACTGCAAACGATGTTATTAATCTATTAATATATATAGGAGGTTGAAGTTGAAGTAGAGGATGATGATCTCGAGAAGCGTCCTCGTGTATCGGATGATGTTGAGACTAAGGATCGTCACAAGCGTTTATTGAGGACTGGTTTATTTAATCATTTAAAGAGGGCAATGGAAGCTTTAACGAGTGAAAAATCGGATGAAAATGTGTGTTTGAGATTCATTTAATCGTCACTAAATTCTCTTTTAGATTATAAAACATATTGAAAAGGATAAATTGATCGACGATAAATTGGAGGAAAAGAGGAAGATACAATTGGATAATATAACAAAAGACAATGAGGTTTGTATTTTCTCCTTCAAAATTTCAACACTTTAGGAACAATTGAAAAATAATGAGGAAAGATTAATTGAAGTTAATAATTTACTCTCCGAACAATACACTCTTCTTATGGTATGTTTTATCCCCATCTTTAGATGATCTCTGTGATCTGGAGGAGGTAAATAGAAGAGGCTCCACGCGAGTGGAAGGAATGGACTTGATAATTTGCACGAGGATATCTTGTTTCCTTAAATAACGGGAGTGATAATTTGGATTAAAGATGATGGATATGAGGTTGAAATAAAATGAATGAACAAATTACAAGTGTTATAGAACCTGGAAAACTCAACAGTTGGTCAGCTGATGGTGCGCAACATAAACCTTCTGTATTCCGTCACAAACTAGCAATGTTTCTAACAGGATTTATCATGTTAACACCACATAGGATCGCCATTTTATGTGCCCCCTATATTGTTAAACGATTCCATTTACCTCCATCTGTCGTTCCTTTATTCATTTACAAGATACATAACCCTATGGAATTGGCGAGTTTAATTGGGACCACAATACAAGTTGTATTAACAGTGATAATAACTGCAATATGCAACCAGACAGGAACAAAAGGTTTATTTGGTGTAAATAATAAAATTGGCGCTTATGATTATAGCGGTAATAAATGGAATGATCCCGCCAATGCTGATGAGAATACCTCTATTACTCAACTCAAGGCACTATTTTCTATTATAATTGCATGGATTATGTTTTCAACTAGTATACTCACGTACATTTTCTTCATAACTGGTGGTGATTATGGATACTTCAATAAATTCTTCTGGAGCGTCATCTTTAATGCCTTTGCCAATGGTATGTACTCATCCATTTCATTTAGTGTCAATACAAATGCTGCTATTTATGCTGTGGGATTACCCCTCTCTGGATTCTTCACCTTCGTCTTCCACAACTGTTGCAAATATTTATCCAATAGATTTAATTGGGAGGATTATGATTATACGAGGGTTCAGTTACAGATTATATTCACTATTTTGATTTTATTTATAACCGCTGGTTGCTGGACATTTGATCAAGTTTGCCAGATATATGGAGATCCCGGTGTAGCTAAAGGTAGTAGTACTGATAAAGTTGCTGCAACACTTCCTGGTCAAACCAGTTTTGGTGAACTTTTTGATACTACAAATTCTCAAGGTATACGTCACTGGTCTCCAATATTGATGCTGGGTTCTTCTTTAGGCTCTGTTTACGCTTTTTATCCTGCAATTACACCGTACATGCTTATGGATATTGATGAAGCTAACGATCTCGATCAATGGATTCAATTCATATCCTCTATACCAACACTTGTAATAGGGTTCCTAGATGAATTTAACTTAGGTCCAGGCGGTATTAGCGCAGGGACTTGGGGGGAGTTTATAGCTAATGATAAAACAAATTATAAGGATATTGTACTCTCTAAACTTGATGATGCTGAAGGAAATATCAAAACTGCTATAACCGCTCTTGGAACCGATCGAACTGCTCAAGCTAATAAAGCTAAACTTAGTACAGTTAAAGGTAAAATTGACATTGCTAAGCAGAGGGTTAATGCAATAACCACGGGTGCAGAATTTAAAGATACTGCTTCTGGTAAAGGTAAACAAGCAGTAGATGCTCTTGACGCAGTTAATTCAACAGCTACTGATCAAATTACCACTGCTGATTTCAATACAGGTGGAACAATTACAGCCACAGATATTACAACACCTATTACAGCAGCTAAAAGCAAATTTGAAACTGCTGAAACCAATGGAGTTGGTCATTATGCAAATCCTAATAAAGCTCATCCTAATACCGCAAATAATTGGAACATTGGTGGTAATGGTAGATGGTATTGGAATCCTATAGGCTGGGGCCCATTTATTCCATATATTTTATGCCTCCACATCTTCATTACAATGTTACATTTTCCGAATGGTTTAATTGCAACCTTTCTCCATTCTAAACAGTGGTTACTGAAATGCATCTGTATATCCTTCAATTTTTGGCAGGAGATAATGGAAATTATTGGATTTGCTGGGGCGGGTAAACAATCGAATAAGTCAGGTTATGCTATGGTTTATAACAGTTCTGTGGGTACATTCAACAACTTTTTCTTCTTTTTTGTCATGATAAATTGCATGTTTACCGGGGATGGACAGAAATAGCATAGAGGGTGATCCATAAATTATAACAATTATATGGGGATAATTTACACCACATTTCCACCATACCTATATTTCATTATTAACCACCATAATTTTTAAAACTGCCCCAGAATTGATATGGGGCTCCACCTGAGGTCGTCTTGCAGACAGCTTCTCTATTTACTTCCCCCTCCGCTTCCCTGAGATCAGCTACGGGTAATATACATCTATAACTTTCTTTAAATACGGGAGGGTATAATTTGGAATAAAGAAAAATGGGAGGATGAAAAACAAATGAAATGAGTCCCCATAATAATGTTGTTTCTGAAGATGCTACTCAGAAGCAGGTTAAGGAATGGATTGGTAAGGCTGCCATGTTTATGATGGGTTTTGTTATGTTAATGCCTCATCGTATAGCGTTATCATGTTCCCCTTATATTGTGAAAAGGTATCATTTACCTATGCCTACCGTTGGATTATTCATTTATAAAATTCATAGTCCCATGGAGCTTGCGAGTTTATGTGGTACGTTTTTGGCTAATGTTTTAACTTGGGTTAATGATGCTACCATTAATACAATGTATTTAAAGAGGTACTGTTCCATAACCTTCATGTGGTTAATGTTTCTTTGTTCTGTACTAACCTATTTCCTATTTGTATCCGGTGATGAATTTGGTTATTTAAATTATTTCTATTGGAATATGGTCTTCTTTACCTTTATATACGGATTCATGTCATCTTTTTCCTTCGGAGTTAATTTTAATACTTCAATGGCTGCTGCTGGATTACCCACTTCAGGAGGATTTACATTTATGTTACATAAAGTCTATAAATGGCTTTACAACACATTTTATTGGGCTGAATATGATTATTACCTCATGATTCTCCAAATATCCACCACTATTGGATTTTTTCTCTTTACTTCCATTTTGTGGACTGGGAATGAATTATTGCAAATAATGTGCCCATATTATGAAGAGTGGCAAATTAGAATAAAAATTCTAATAGCCAATGGAGTTCATTCACCAGATGGTGGCAATTGGAAAGTTGCTAAGCAAAGTAATACTGGTGATGATGCTCCAGAGGATGTTAGAAGGATTGCCAACGTTATGAATAACGCTGAAGATCAAAATAAAGCCCGGTGGTTTAACACTACCATTCTAGATGCACTTGGTGAAATTACATCTGATGATCAAGTTAAAAATGCTGGTATTGTGGCTTTAGTTATATTTGGCGTGGTAGGAATCGCAGGTTTAATTCGTGGAATTATTCTTTGTTCAACGTTGTACGTGCACGATGAAGATGTTCTGAAAACTATAAGGAATTTTGGAATTTCATTTGTTGTCATATCCCTCATTCCTATCTTCTTTGGTGTTGTCATTGCCAATCACAGAGAAAAGGCTATGCTTCGTTGGTACACAGATCTAGATACCGGTAGAACTAAAAGAGGATTAAAAGATCTATCAAGTAATAGTAGTACTGATCCAAAAATTACCGGTTTTGGAACTGATACTAGCGGTAATAAAACTCAGGATCACGCTAAAAAATTTGCCAGGGCTAACTTTGTTGCGTCTGTGGGTATCGGTGTTTTAATAATTGTATTTATTGTAGTCGTTTTATTTTCTGTAATATTATTTAAAAAGGATAGGGATTCATTAGTTTCTGTTGTATTCCTCTTTACCTTTATCGTTGTACTAACTATTTCAGTATTTCTGGGTGTAATAATAGTTGGTAGTTTCACCATTATAGGTGAGACATTGGGACAGCAGTCACTTGTTAATAGCAGTGGTAAAATAAATGGTGGCATATTATTGTCTTATCTAGTAGTATCTATAACTACAGCATCATTTATGATTTTCATTAAGAGAATGCCTTATATTTACTGCATTATTTGGAGCTTCTTAATCTATGGTTTAGGTGTTGCTATTTTATCAGCCATAAATGTGGACACAGGTATAAAGAAATTATTTAAGGGCGATGAACATGCCGGAAAAGATTGGTCTCCTATTGGTATGCTTACATTATCTATGGGTATTGTTTATTTTTTTTACCCGAGTATTTCTCCGTACCAATTGGTCGATGACGAGGATGTTGCCAATAGTATTGAACTTTGGGCACTATTAATATCATCGATCCCCACTCTCGCCGTAGCTCTTTTGGATATTGATTATAATCCGGGCAAGAAACATTGGTACGTAATTGGGCCCAATAGAAGGTGGTATAAAAATCCTGCTGATAAAATTCATAAGGAAACAGTTTCCAATCCTGCAAATGAGACCAACAAAGATTACACCGATGTTAGCAATTTTACATCTGATCAACATGCATGGTGGCATCTTACGTGGGTATTCATCATTCCATACTATTTGATTATTTTCCTATTCTTTACTATGTTACACTTCCCAGAGGGTAGAATTGGTAAATTTTTTAAAGGACACTCTGTTAGAACAGCATTACTATCAGTTTCATTTAATACAGTAGAAGAATTGATGGAAGTTGTAGGTTTTGCCGGAGGTGGCATGCAAACTGGATTTAATGGTCCAATCACACAGTTCAACGTTCTATTGTCTTATTTCGTGATGACAGTATCCATGTTTGCTGGTGACGTGTATAATTTTTTTAGAAGGCCTATGACATTTTAGACGAATTTTGTTGTATGAAAATTTCTGTTGAATCCCATTACATATAAACTGAATATGACCTCAAGTCTCCATATTGTCTTCAAACCAAGTTACAGCCATCTTTCCTTCCACTAGGCGTGGAGCATCTCCACCCGAGGTCTTGCCACTCGCCGTGGAGGCTCTTCTATTTACCTATCCCTGAAGGGTATAACCACTCCCAGAGATCGTGGTATTGATATTTTACTCATATTAATTTCATATAGAGATATAATTTGAAGAAGCATTATGAAAATATGTCGAATTTTATCGCCACTGTAACACAACCAACGATTTTTTTGGCATCCCAAAAAGTATAATGACCGCTTAGAATCGTTGAGAAATAATACTCGAGATTTCATACATAAAAAACTTGAAATCATAAACAATACCACATACTAATTAAACTTTAATCTAACATTAATAAAATAAATCATTCATAGAGCTCTCTCCATATGTCTTATACCATCTGTCACATCTACCCCGTGATGCCCATTTACTTGTCTTCACACTGATTTCCTGCCGTCAGCTTCCTTATTTACTTCCCCCTTCGCTTCCCTGAGATCAGATGCGGGTATTCCACTTGAGGTCAAATTACTACCTTCACATTGCCACGATCTCCGGGAGTGGCTATACTCTTTAGAGATATGTAATTAGAAGAAGCCGCCACGGCAGTGGAACGAAAGTTGTATTGGACCTCAGGTGTAGAGGTGAGTGGAATATTGATTATAAATCGAGCGGAGAAGATTATTATGATATAATTATTATAAGGTATAAATATGTGTAGTTGGTTAATAACAAATTTACAATAGACATGTGACAATTAAATTAATTAAAATTCTACTTCATTTGTGGGATTATTTTTTAATTCGACTACATTTATATATACCCCCTATTATTACAATTGTATTAGTTCCTATTCCCGCACACCATCAATCTTAGTTCGTCTCGCAGACAACTCTCACTGAGGCCCAATTCTAGTCTCTTTCCCACTCGCCGTGGCGGCCTTCCTTATTTATTTCCCCTTCGCTTCCCTGAGATCAGCTACGGGTTTATGCCACGAACTCCGGGAGTGGTTCTACTCTTTAGAGATAGGTAATTGGAAGAAGTCTCCACGGCAGTGGGAAGGGGGTTGTAACCTCAGATAGAGGCTGACCTCTATTGGAGAGCTATTGATGATAAAATTATAGCGCAAGGCATGTGGAAGTGTAATAAGGAATTGATTTTCGTGTTGAATAATGAGTTTACAAGTCGACGGTTGTGAACCAATTTTTGATTTCTTGGATCATTTCAATCGAGTCGGGGAAATCTGTGTTGATGTTCAGTGGCCAATGAATGAACATACCACAGTCGTTTAGAACGTCGATAAACGCTTGATTTGTATATTCAAATTGCTGAGTATTGAATTTGACATTGAGATAATCGATAAAATCTGCATTTAAACAATCTGAATATATCCATAGGCCTTCAACGATATTTGAATCATTGACGTCGATACAAAATTCAAAACCACCAAAATCAAATCTATTCTTCAAGACTTTACAATTCAAATGACGATTACCGTAGATCCAATTCTCGTCCTATTGAATGCTCATCAATCACATCTCAATTCCAACCCACCGTCAATTTATTATAACAACTCGTGAATGCATCATCATTCAAATCGAATGTCTTATCAATATATATTATCTAATCATTATCATAACTTTGTATTGACAGCATGCAAGTGAGTTATTGTGTATTGGTACGTTCAATCCGCTACCTTATCTTCAACTAGGCGTTCCTTTGTCTTGCAGACGGTTCTCCACTTGAGGTCTAATCCTGCCGTCAGCTTCTCTATTTACTTCCCCCTCCGCTTCCCTGAGATCAGCTGCGGGTTTATGCCACGATCTCCGGGAGTGGCTCTACTCTTTAGAGATAGGTAATTGAAAAGGCTCCATGCAAATGGGAAGGTGGTTGTAACCTCGGGTGGAGGAGCTGTCTGCAAGACCAACCTGAGCTCAGAACTATCTGCATAACAGAAGGTTGATTCCAATCAGTGGAATCGACAATAACTTTCACTGTAATGCTTGGCAGAACTTCAACTTACATCTTTATTTTGTACGCCATAATGCTCTACAGCTTCGTTGATAATTGCGCTGCAGATTTCATCGTGATTTGTGTCAGGCTTAAATTGCTGAAGGTTTGTTACACGCGCTTTAACGCTTTTAATATTGTGTTTCTGGTGGTTTAGGATTATAAATTCATTCAACTCACGACAAGTTTTGATCTATCGGGTGTTAAATATTTATCTAAGGACCCTTTATTAACATTTATTAACAATGTACCTAGAAAAGTCGATTCCAAATACTGTATGAAAATACCATGATGTAGAGCAATATTGGACATAAGTTTAAACGCGGCACCGGAGAACTGAATATATCATTAATTGTGCGAGAGACTTTAGACATACCTTCAACCCATCAACGCAAAGGTCATTCCTACCCATGGGTGAACATTTATGTTTAATGACCTTTTCAACAGCGCTACATATCAATTTTGAATTATTATTAAAATTGTAATTCTTGGAATCTGATATAAACGTAAAACATGTATTACCGAGGTCCTGTACGAATTCATATCATCAATCTGAAATACATACTTGATAGACAGCTCCTCCACCTGTAGGACGTCTTACAGGCTTAACATTATCATTTTTAATATTGACAAGATTACATTCTGACCATATATTTTGGTGTCTCCCAATAATGACGCATGGTGAATTGCGCCAAAAATAGATTAGTGGTATTTGAGATTTAGTAATGTTTAATTTACTCTTGTCATAACTACACATTAAATAATATTCTAAAGCTAAATTAAAGTAAATATCATTCTCTTTGGAAAAAACAACAGTTAATTTATTGAATAATACTTTGGATTTATTAATTAATTGTCTAAACATTTTATTTTGAATCTCAAATATAATACAATTGTCTCCTAATAATACTAACCATTATATTATTAATCTTTATCAACCACATTATTAAATTTCCTATCGAGCCTCTTTAGCTCAGTTGGTAGAGCGCCAGACTTTTAATCTGGTGGTCAGGGGTTCGAGCCCCCTAGGAGGCTGACTAATTTTTTTAAACATAGACAACGTATATATTTATTTTAACTATTATTAACAATTACAACTGAATTATTGAATGAACAATTTATATATTTGACATTTTTACTAAAACTGTCATCTCCGCCTACTCTAATCTCCTCTGGCCTTGTTATGCATCTGCCTTCTATTGTGTAAATGATTCATTTACCGATATAAACATACTATTTATATTCAATTGCTTTAAATTATTATTTCCCCAGCCGTAAATACGGCCATTATACAATAGTGAGATGCAATGGGTATTACCGCACGATAATGATTTTATTCTATCGGCCAGTTTGACGAATTGGATCGTATCCATCTTTATACTACCACATTGACCACTTTTATTATCTCCAGATGATAATATATAACCATTGTTACTGAATTATATATATTATTCGAATTTATTTGAACTCGGGATATTGATTCCACATAATGTAGCCATGTCTCCAACAGGAGTTCACAAGAGGTTATAACCTTATGTTCGTCTTGCAGACGGCCCCCTGTACTTACTTCCCCGTATACGGCAATGCCACTCCCGGAGATCGTGATGGAACTGTAGAGGATGTAACCTCAAGTGGAATACCTGGAAGCGATCTACGGGAGCTGGAAGGGGAAGTAAATAGAAGAGCTGACGGCAGGACTAATTCAAGTGGAAAGATCAGCCTTATACTACGTTCGTGTGATACTAACTTGGTATTGATGTGTAAGATTGTGAAGTTGCTTCCTGTGACTAGATTCGGTTGGTAGATATTGATGATGTTGTTATAATGTTGTGGTAAATATTTATTGACATTTATGGGGTTGTATTGCAAGTGTCTATATCAATATTATAATTGAATATGATATACTAACCGTTCCTTTTGATTGTAATAAATTGTTTGTCTTTTGGAGGGTACTAATGATTAATGAACATCTTTTTGATGATAATTATCAACATACCATAATTTTTGACACAATTCTTATATGTATCATCTAATAATAATGAACGACCCCTAGTATCTCCCAAAAATAACTGCGATGATGAATCATCACCAAATCTATAATTATGGGGCATTTTATTGTAAGATTACGGGGAAATTTACGTATAGATATTATTTTTATCATCTATACAGATGGTATGATTGCTTCCACAAGAGACATTTACAATTTTATTATGGGGATTATTAAATTTTACCTGAAATGGAAATATGGGGTCTAAAATTAATTAATACTTTTGTCATTGGTATATTATCATGATCTTTTCCCTTATTATTTACATTGTATACAAGGTATGTAGAATCAGTAGTTGTCCTCATAGGTTTCTTACCACATTGACCATAGAAGTTATCACCAATACAATCTATAATGTATATATTGTATCCAATTAGATGAGATTATTCATACAGAGAGCTCTCCATCTGAGATCCAATCACCGTTGGTCTTGCAGACAGCTCTTCTAATTACCTATCTCTAAAGAGTAGAGCCACTCCCGGAGATCGTGACTGTGAAGAGGTATTGATTGACCTCAAGTGGATTACCCGCAGCTGATCTCAGGGAAGCGAAGGGATAACTAAATAGAGAAGCTGTCTACAAGACAACCTCAGGTCGAACACTTAGTTGTATATAAGGTGAAGCATAGATATAAATACATGAAGATAAATTAAATATATAATTCCACTAAGCCATACATAATGATACCAATCTCTATTTACTTTATCCTTATCATAAGGTGGAAATCCATAATCCTGTTGATAATCAATCCATCTTTTACCGTGTTCAATGATGAAATTATCAAATTATTATGAAATTTAATTCTAAGAATTTAACCTGTATATTTAATATACCATTAATCTTAGATTTAATTGCAGGCTTATCATTTTCATTAAGACCAGTCGATGCATCTACATCCAAATCCGAATGGTATTCCCACTTCTTACCTCTACCATACCAATGATTTGTAGCAGTACTACCAGTAACACCAGTTTGATAATACAAGAGTAGAGGTGTTTCAAGTTTAGGAGTACCATCTTTCACTTCATAAAATACCCATACTTTCTTATTTGCAGCAATAGTTATAGTGCTATTAGAATCCAATTCCTGAATACCCCTGATTGGAATTCCGTAATGTGTAATCCTATTTATCATCATAGCACCACTATAAGAGTGACGGTAACCTATGAAACCGGTAATTGTGTTATTAGAATCTACAGTAATATTGTCACCCTGAGGGGTTGCTTTATATTGACTAGTTTCCACAAGCTTAATTTCGTATTTATTTTTGAGTTCCTCGAGATGAGTTCTAAGTGAACTAGCAGCACTCATATCATCTGGATCTACACTGGAAAGAGTACCCTCTAATGTCCATGTTTGTCCTCTCTTGTAATAATCCCACGTTGATTCGCTTTGTCTCTTAACACAAATAATTAATGGAAATTCATGCTCAGTATCATTATTTTGGCTGTAATATACAAAAACTGCTGTAACGCCTGTAGTTTCGGGTATTTCCTTCAATGGAATATCATTATGCTTAACTGAACCTAATTTGAATTGAGTAGTTCCATTACCAATTTTATGATCATATCTGATATAGTCTCTTGGTACTTTCGTATCATCACCGACCTCTTTAGTAACAGTAATCACTCTCTTGCTAGGATCATTATTATCACCCGTTACATATTTAATAGTATTAGAGATGCCCGTCTGCTTGGGAGCATAATCCAATTTTAAAATGTACTGTGGTTTAGGATAACCTGGATTACTAGCAACTGCAGTGTTAATTATACCGAGTTGATCTTTAAGATCAGTACCAATTGTAGTACCATTCTCAGCCGGTTTTATATTAGTAAAATTAGTTGTAACATTTTCCCATGTAAATCTACCATCACTCTCCTTCTTCCGCTTATACCATATATTGTTATCAGAAGTTTCAGTATTATCCTTTGTATGATCCTTTGATAGGCATATTAACAGAGGTTTCTCGCGATTTCCACCAGCTTCTTGTGATGTAAAATATACAAATACACCTCCATTATCTCCGGGTGTAAAACTACTAAGCTCATTTGTAAGTTCTTTTATCACATGACCGTATATTGTTATCCGATTTATCTTTTGATTTTCTGGAATAGGGTGTTTAAAACCTTTATACGTTCGATCACTGCCACTTTCTTCAACTGCTGTAACACTAATTGTATCATTACCAGGACGTCCTTTGTATGCAGCATTCTCCCCAAGCTTAACTTCAAATTTCCCTTTAACATCATCAAGTTTACTTTGAAGTGTTTGAAGACCAGCACCTGGACTTTCTGGATTTACACCTTGAAGTTCAGTTTCTACCTCCCATGAATTCCCTCTCTTATAATATTTCCAAGGCTGTTGGCCTGTACTAACACAGACAATTAGAGGAAATTCATGATCGTCATCTCCAGTTTGGCGATAATATACATAGACTGCTGTAACACCTGTATTCCCTTGTACTCCACTCAATACCTGATCGTTATGAGTAACTGAATCTAAATTGAATGTACCTCCACCACTACGTGCATGCTTATATCTAACATAATTAGTTGGTACTATATTTCCATCACCATCCTTCTTTTCAACTTTAATTTGATTGGTTCCAGATCCATATAAAGCACCCTTATCAGCTTGGTCACTGGTAGGTGCTACACTTGTATCAATTTCAATTCCTCCACCACCTTTTTTCATTTCATTCATCTGATCCCATGTCCATAATATTAATTATGTATCCTCTTTCCACTCTTCGTGGTTGTCTCATTTATTTCCCCCTCCAGCTCCCATGGATCGCTTCCGAGTTAAAAGTAAAACTTACATAATTTCCCGTCTTCTGTAATAAATGCAGCATGAGAATCACCAACACTCATCTTTTTTATTCTAATTGACGAGAAAAATGAACGCTCAGGAAACTCTAGAGTTTCAACATTGTTAACCTTTCCCTCTTCAATAACCTTCGACACATCACGTATAACACATACTGAACGCATTTCAGATTAATAATTATCCATCATTCTCACCTTTACCATCAGATTTCAGCAAATAAACCTCATTCATAGAACACTAGAGGATGATATTCGCGTAGAAATGTTAAAGATACCTGACAATCGATTACACTACTTAAATTATATGCGATAAATGGCTTCTTATAGACTATAAATAAATATCATATAACATTCTTCATTACCTCCTTTTACTTGGCCCCAAATATATATATTTGGTCCATCAATTGCTACACCAAAATTCGGTCCAAAGGTGATTAGATTACAACTTTTATCATCAAAAAAGGTAGTATTTGCAGTACCCTCTGGTAATGCCGAAGGTGATCCAAATAAATGGACCTAGGAAATAGAAATAGACATAAAGCTTGAACTTGAAACATACAGTAAATTTATCCTGACAATAGGCATTAACGGTAAATAATTTGAAACTTGAAATGAATAAATTACGTAAAGTTCTACCTTTAAAAATATTTTTAAATATTCTCATTTAATATCGACTGGAGGATAATGTGTTTTTAATTTAAAACTACAGAGATTGATTTATACTGATGTACTGTTTAAACGACGGGCACTCTATCTCATTTAATTTTTACGCCTCGTTTATAAAATGTATGATGAATCCAAAGAATTATTAAAGTCTGATAAGGAACAGTGGAGTACGAATTCGAAGATAGAGGCAGAAGGCCTGGAATGGCTTTATACAGACCCCAATCAGCAAAAGAATAAGGAAAAGGGTTTGGTAAGTCAATTAATATTTTCATATTACATTCTTTATAGGAAGCTTATTTATTAGGTGAAAGTATTCCCGGAGCTAGAGGTGAATTACAAAAAACCGATGAGTTGGAAAAAACTGGACCTCCATCTACTCTGGATAGTACCACAATAGCTTATAGACATGACGATACCATTAGTAAATTCCGTGAAGACCCATTATTTATTATTAAAAAGCTAGAGCTTAAACAGAAACAAATTATTAACAAATACTCATCCCTCGCTGATAGTTACGTTAAGGAGAGTCGTCGAACCATTCCTCGCTCATCCTCTGGACGCGATCAACATGATTCTGACGAGAGTAAAAGAGTTGACAGAAGGAGCCACTATTCCCGTCGTTCCTACTCCACATCACCAGATTATCGCAGGAGATCCAAGAGGTCTCCATCAAGAGATTATAAAAGAGATCGGTATAGGAGCAGAAGTAATGAAAGATATCGCAGTATAAAATATAGTAGAGATGAATATAACAGGACATCTCGTTATAGGTCTAGTAGGTATAAACGTTCTTCGTCACCTTCTCATAGTCGCTCTCGTGATAAACATCCGCGTAAATCTAAAACATCGCGATCTCCACCAACAAAGTCTACAACTAAAGGTCCAGAAAGGCCAAAGAATGACTCTTTAAGCTACGCATTTGGTGTAACCGATGATATTCTACCACCACAGGCCATTATAGATGCAGGGAAAGCTAAAGAAAAGGAAATGATGAATAAAAGGAGAATGTACAAATCTCAGTCGTCTGATGAAGTTTTGTTAGAGGAGATGCAACGTGAGGGATCTAAACATTTGAATGAGAAGTTATCAAACATCGCAGAAATGGAGAGATTAGAGCGTTTAATGGAAGAACGTGATAAAAATATCAAGGGAGATTTCGTATCAGACTTTAAAAAGCAGATGCTTCAATCAGCAAAGATGTCTGAGATTATCAAAAGAAAGGCTGCAAAACAATACGACCCATTTAATGAAGAAGTAGTATGAAAGAACAGATGCACGAAATATAATTTCAACCTTTAATTTAATTTCATATTTAAATACATTTCATAATGTACAAGTTAGAGGTAAGCTGTATTTCATCCACAACCGCTGATATATAGTTGGTAGAGTTCATGTCCAAAAACTTGACTATAGATGTCGTTGAAAATATTGAATACTCAGAACGTGTCCACGATGGTACTGTAGAAATGAGGTATTTAGATTTTTGATTAATTTAATTACTTAAAGATGGGTTTCTTTACCTAGGGATCATCCATTGTTTTTACTGGATCCTAGTGATGAATACCGGAAAGGTATATTAAATGAAGTAGAATGGAGAAGTTTAGGTATTAAAATGTCACGTGGATGGTATCATTGTGGAAATTCACCCTTCGAATACAATATATTCATATTCATGAGACATAAGGATTGATTATATTCGTATTGAATATCTCACCACCTGAGGTCCAACACTAACTACACTTCATCCACGATCTCTGGGAGTGGCTTTACTCTTTAGAGATAGGTAATTGGAAGAGCTGACGGCAGGATCAACCTCTGGTGGAAAAGTCTCCACAGCTAGTGGAATAAGTGGATATATATTCAGGTGTATGATGAAGTGGGTCGTGATTCATATATTCATAGATTTACACTATTTTAGTGATATTTTACGGTGGTATTATTTGCTAGTACTGCAATGAAAATTGATGTGGATGATAGAGTATGTACAACATCAAGGTGGTGATAATATCCTGGTATAGGATTAGGTGATCCAAGATAATAAACAATTTCACCGACCGCAGCTACACTTAATGATAAAACCATAAGTAAAGGAGTGTCGTATATGTTTATTTTATACAAATAAAATGCTGATATGACATGAATCGTTGATATGGAAGTGAAAATGAGTAATCGAATACGTGTTGGGGCATTGACAAGATCATACATTAACATACCAACTATACCTAAAATTTTAATGCATAAATATATGTATACAACATAATCCATAGAAAATCCTTCTTTAATTACATGCACGCATAGTTCGTGCTGAAAACACATTCCATTTGAGGCCCTATCCTTGTATTGCAGACAGCTTCTCTATTTATTTCCCCCTCCGCTTCCCTTAGATCAGCTACGGGTATTACAGTTGAGCCCAATCTACTACCTTCTGCCACGATCTACGGGAGTGGCTTTACTCTTTAGAGATAGGTAAATAGAAGAGCTGTCTGCAAGACGAAGATAGTTGGATTGGACCTCGAGTGGAACAGTGGTTGTAACCTCATGTGAGATCTGTCTGTAAGACCAACGGTGTATGCGATGGAAAGATTGATAGACTTTAAGTTATATATATTAAACATACTAAATACAATAAGTGCCCATTGTAGAAGTATGATAGCAGATATATAGATATTTTTTGATGCGAGAATGTTACAGGGTAAGAGTATACCACCTATAATGAGTAGAATGCCTGTATAATCGATCCTTCTTAATACATTGAAGAAGTCTATGGGATAAAATTTAAAATGATATATAGCGCTGGCAGCTAAATTAAATGTACAGCATACAAGTGTCACTGAAAATTGTAGTAGTGATCCTTTATTAACATAATTTTTAGTTAATAATACATAAGCAAATGGGAATATTAAGGACATGAGCAATTGTATCCTACCGTGTATAAATGATCTTTCATAATGTAAATCATTTTTTCCCATTTTCATTAACAATATATTTGTAATAATAAAGATTATCCTAAAATTACAATTATATCATTAAAATCCCAAATTCAAACCACATCTACTTACACATCTGTGTGGATATATATACGTCATTGGGAAATTATAATAAATATCAATGATCCTCTATTTACAATTACATTGAGATCTAATATTGTAGATCCTACCGTATAGTCCATAGAAGTCATTATCTATTAATTTTTATTTTACCAGTTGATGTTCAATCATTGTCTAGACCACCGATGTCCAATCCTACTCTCTTCGTCTTGCAGGCTGCTCTCCACCCGAGATTACAACCTTGTTTCCCATTGCATGGAGCTCTTCCAATTACCTATCTCTAAAGAGTAGACCCACTCCCGGAGATCGTGGCAGTGAAAAGGTAATGATTGGACCTCGAGTGGAATACCTGGAAGCGATCTCCGGGAGCTGGAAGGGGAAGTAAATAGAAGAGCTGACGGCAGGATTGGACCTCAGGTGGAACGGCGAGTGGAAAGATAGTTGGATTATATATCAAGTATAGGATATATTATGATTAGATTATTGTGTTTTTTTGATGATATGATTACATCTGGATTTGATATCATTTAATAGATCTGTGTAATGATTGTATTGTTTGATGATGATTTTATTAATGATGGCGTGTTTTTTAGCATCATGATGTATGGGTACTTGGAATGCATAGATTGGGCAATATGTGAATTTATTACCGATTTCTGCTTGTATAATATCATTTGGTATGATTGGTCCAATACCGCCATGTATTAATTGTATTCTAACATTAAATTCATCTTGTAATAATTCTATACCATCAAGTATAGTATCAAATGTGCCAACATAATTTGCCCTTAATATAATTGGTATAACAGGTCTTCCTATATCTTCTAATGATTGTAGAATATCTTCTGGTTGTTCATCTTGTTCTTTAACGTCTGTTATTTTATCATTTTTAATTCTACCCCTATTCAATTTATTTTTCCAACGTTGATTCAATTCTTTATTATGTTTCTCTGAAGTCTTTTTCCATTCATCCTCTTCATTATATGGTTCGATGTATATTGAAGTATTAGACTGATCTTCCTCATCATCGTCATCATTCTGTTCCATCATATCCAGAAACTCGTCATCTGGTTCTTCTGGGATCTTCTCACGAGTATTGTATACCATCTTCTGCTTCTATAATATTATCATGAAGATTGTAGAAAATATTCATTGTCAAGGTTACAGGCACTATAACACCTGAGGTTAAGTCATGGTCTTCTTTCACCTCTCCTTCTCTTGCAGAGAGCTTTCCACGTGATTTACAGCCTCTGTTCCCACTCGCCGTGGAGGCCTCTTCCAATTACCTATCTCTAAAGAGTAGAGCCACTCCCGGAGATCGTGACAATGATGAATGTAATGAGGATGTAACCTCGAGTGGAATACCTGGAAGCGATCTACGGGAGCTGGAAGGGGAATTAAATAGAAGAGCTGACGGCAGGATTGGACCTCAGATGGATGCTGTCTGCAAGACGATGAAAGGTGGTGAAGATAGTGATTGGACCTGGGATGGATAAGTGGTATAGCGAGGAAAAATTATATGACGTCTCCATAATTATGGTGTATTTTATCCCCATATTAAATGTCTTTTTTTCAAATACCCATCACATGAGAACATTGTACATACACATGTTATTAACATTAATAATACAGAAAATTGGCTGATTGATCCAAAGAATCCATCATGGCTCTGTTTATCACCGCCACCAAATCCCGTAGATTCCATAAGCTCCTGAACTGTGTTAAAGGTTACACCAAAAAATCCAACGACATATAAATTATCCTTAACGTGACGACCAATCCAGCCGTCAGGGAAATGTAATGTGCTGAAGAATACGTAAAGGCAAATCAAATAAGGGACACCACCTATAAGCCATACATAATGATAGTATTGTCTATAGACGCTGCCGTCATTCTCCCATCTAGCACCTGGACCATGACCGCTATCTCCTAATGTATCCATTACAGCCAATACAAAGTTAGGTATTGCACATGTAACCGCAATCCATAAATCAATTTTCTCAGCCCTCTCAGGATCAATTAAAGAATATGGGGATATCGTGGGGTAAAAGGCGTAAATGGTTCCAAGCGAAAACGATAACATTAAAATAGGAGACCAATGCTCCTTATTATCAAAATACACCAACTCTTTAAAAGTACCCTGTCTAGACATCATATTAAGATAAGGTTTAAGTTCAGCTTTAGATAATGCTTTGTTTGCTTCTTTTTCAGTTAAAAGTCTCCATTCCATTTGGAAATTCTTCGTACCTCTTCCATAATATTTATGAGGTTTATTACCAGCTCCAGTTTCATTTGTTTGAAAATATGCAAGTAATGGCTTCGTGTGTTGAGTATCTTCCTCCCTGTAATATACTTTAAATGGCTTACTAGTTTCAATAGATATATTAGCTGTAGATATTCCTTCTACATTCTGCCCATTAAATTTGAATGTAACATTTGTATTAATAGGACTATTAGGTTTATGTTCATATGCCACATATCCTGAGGGAACCGTAGAGTCACCGGAATTCTTCTCAACTTCTATATCTGTTCCCTTCGTTCTATATTTAATCTTTTTATCAACACCCGCAGACAGAGGCCTCTTATCTAATTTAATTGTATAATTGGGACCACCAGAGGGAGTAAAACCCTGAGAACCACCCACGGCTGTGTTAAGTTCTGTATCAGTGACTGCATTTTCTCCAGTAGAAACACTCGGATCTTTATTGGTAAAGCCGGAACCTGCATCATTCCATTCACTGGCAGTCTTACCTGCCTTGTACCATGATTTAGTTGTACTATTTTCATATATACATATCACCATTGGCTTCTCTGGAGTGATAATCTTATAATAAACATAAACTGCTGTAACATTAGTAAATGTTGTTCTCATATTAGCAGTCAATCCGCCTGTACCAGTCATATCCACATCACTATGTGTAATATTTTTCAGTATAAATCGATTAGTACTAGAATGTTTATAGCATCTCCACGTAGTACTCTCTTCACCACCAGCAACATTAGTTTTATTAACCGTTTGCTTCGTAACTGTAATTTCTATATCCCCTGACTTGTAGAGGCCTCCATCAGCATTATTAGCAGTAGGTGCTTGACCTATATCAATTTCAACTCCACCACCACCGCTACCACTTCCAGCTCCCATTTGCTTCACTTCATTCCACGTCCATAATGCGCCAGTGAGAGCAAGAAAGAAAGCCGTGAATGCATATTGTACAACAACCAATTTATAATCATAATCATCCCAAAAGAATTTATTATAAAAATATTTGTATGTGTTATGGACGATGAAGGTGACGAATGAAGATGCGGGTATTCCAGCGCCGTACATTGTAGAGTTCCAATTAACAGCAAACCCAAAGTTGGAGGAAAATCCATTGGCAAATGTAATTGAAACAACGGACCAATAAAAGAGTTCGAAATTCCCGTAATCATCACCACTAATGAATAAGAAATATGATACAACGGTGGCAAGAAACATAATCCATATAGCAATACAGGAAATTATCCTTTTAAACATATCCTTAGTTTTTTTATTGGCTTCATTATTACCAAATGCTGCATCACTAACCCATGTTACTACGTTTGCTAAAAATGTAGACGTTAAACTTGCCAATTCCATGGGATTGTGAATTTTATAGATAAACAATGGTACAGTACATTGTGGAAAATGAAACCTCTTAACAACATGATTGGCACAAAGCATAGCTATACGATGTGGAGTCAACATGACAAATCCATTTAAAAACATAGCCGCCTTTCCTAACCCTTCGGGAGCACCCATTTTATAACAGTATCCTTATCTCCATTTTCTTTACCCCAAATTATCCCTCTCCCCGTTATTTAAAGAAACAAAATATCCTTGTGCAAATTATCAAGTCCATTCCTTCCACTCGCGTGGAGCCTCTTCTAATTACCTATCTCTAAAGAGTGTAGCCACTCCCAGAGATCGTGGCTGTAAATATTCCAATTCATATCGTTTACGGAGCAGCTGTAGCAAGAGTTATATGTTTACCGATACTAGTATGAGCTGAACTAGTATTATCTGTATATCTTCTTATCTCATCAATTGTGTCACTGGCTTTTTTATTAGAAGCATCATTTTATCTTGACTATTAATTTGTGTAATATCATTATTCCAGTAAGTAACAACCTCTTTTATTGGACCGCCGATATCTAGAGCATCTTTCAGAGCTTGCGCATTTGTTACAAGATCAGCGCCTGTAACAGTGTCATCAACCTTCTTTCTAGCGGCGTCAACATTAGTTTTGAAAGGACTAGTATTATAAGTATGTTGACCACCACTACGGTCGTTATAATTTTTACCAGTCATGTGATTATGTAATTTTTCTAATTGTACACACATAGTTTCCTTCACATCAGTTCCATCTTTATTCACAAATTCCCCGAAGACATCAGATTTAAATCTAAAGAATGATATAATTAAATTTAAAGTCCATTGCCGTACAATGTCTGGCCATCTCATTAAGCTTAGATTCAATTTTATTCTTATCACTACCGCCAGGTAGACCTCCTGATGCATCTATATCCAAATCCGAATGTTTTACCCACTTCTTACCTCTACCATACCAATTATTATTATTGCTCTGTTGAAAATACAAAAGTAGAGGTGTATCGAGTTTAGGATCACCATCAGACTTTTTTTCATAAAATACCCATACTTTAGCTCCAGAGGCAATAGTTATAGTTTCGGTTTTATTTTTAGGAATCCCTTTCAACAATTCACCATTATGCTTAAATTTAACATCAGCAAGTTGACCAGTACTGTTGCTATGACTGTATGCTACATATCCCTCAGGTACATTATCGCCAGAACCCTCCTTCTTCTCAACAGTAATTACCCTATTAGAAGGATTGTTATCATTACCCGTTACATATTTAATTGAAGCGGCGGCACCTTTCTCCTTAGGAACATAATCCAATTTTAAAATATATTCCAGTGGAGTATAACCTTTATCTGTACCTGCAGGGGTATCAAGTTTAGTTTTAATTCCATCGAGTTTTTGTTTAAGTTGTTCTCCAATTGAGGGCCCTGGATTTATTTGCTCATAACTGGTACCACCACTAGGGGCTGCATTCTTCCATGTATATCCATCACCACCCTTCTCACGTTTATACCATTTATTACTTTGACTTTGAGTACCAGTTTGAGATAAACATATCAACAAAGGTTTCTTTATATCGCTTTCATAGTATACGTACAAGCCTCCTCCGTTCTGAGTTTGAAATCCTTGGCCATCCTCTACTTCAGTAACACCCTTTATCGGTTGATTATATATTGAAATGTAATTTATTGTTCCACCAGTAGCTCCAGGAATCTGATGTTTATAACCTTTATAAGAGGTACCACTAGATTGTACTTCTGTAACATCAATCGTACCACTTGCATCAGGACGTGCTGTGTATTGAGACTCCTTTTCGAGTTTAATTTCGTATTTATCTTTGAGGCCCCTAAGTGTGGTTTCAAGTAGACCATCTTTACTACCAGCAGTTGTATCCTCTGGATTTACATTATTAAGTTGGTATTTATCATAAATCATGTAAGTTATTAATGTTAGATTGAAGTTTGAGGGAAATGTAGGGTTCTAATAAACATATGAATGCATAACATGTAAGAGATAGCAAAATACCATTGATAATGCCACCACTTCATAGCCTTCCAATTCTTAGCTTTACCCATACCACATGGGCCTTGTAATTTATCACCATTCTCGACTGTATCCATAACTGCAATAGCGTAAGTTGGTATGGGAATGTGGAGTGGGTTGAATAAAAGGTGAATTATCGTAAAAATTTTTCAATTCTTTAAAAGTACCCTGTCTATTAATCCTGGGCATTTCCTTTTTAAAAAGAGATCCAAGATCAGTGGCACTTAATTCGCTGGTATTTTCTTTTACAAATCTCCACCATACGAGACCTCTTGCATAATATTTATGAGGTTTATTACCAGTTGTTTGAAAGTATACAAATAGTGGTCTTGTAAGATCATCTGTCTTATAATATACTTTAAATGGTTTATTACTATCAATAGTTATATTACTGGTGTCAAAACCTTTCAATTCTTTTCCATTAAATTTGAATGTAGCAGCAGTAATAGGACTAGCACTCGTAGGTGTATGTTTAAATTCTGTATATCCATCAGGTACATTATCAGTTGTCTTCGTAACAGTAATTTCTGTTTCACCACTTGAACCCGTTTTATAAATCTTATCACTATTAACACCATCAATTGTGCCGCTTGTAGGGGTTTTCTCTATATGAATTACAGTTTGACTATTCGCCTGATCATTAAGTTTATCGAGATGCATTAAGAGTTTGTTATTAGTCTTGGTAGGTTCTCCATCAATACCATTTTCTTGAGACCATTCATTATTACTAGGCTGTCTAGGATCCTTCTTCTTATAATATTCAAACGAATTTCCATCTTTGGCTACACATATCAACAAGGGTGTATTGCCATCTGCCCCTCCATGATAAACGTGGACATATTTGGTATTAGCTGTATTTTTATCACTAGCTAGATCACCTGTAAGGTCAGTAGTATTATTCTTTTTAATTTTCTTCACTGTAAATCTATCCTTGTTAGGCATATAATGTGTATATCTCTTGAAACCGCTCTTGGGATTATTATCAGTTGTAGAGACTTTAACTGTATCAGTACTACCGCTTACAGTACTTGTATAATCATTCGTCCGTACAATTTCTATTTCAACTGTAGCAGAACCAGCTGTTGTACCAATTTTCTCAAGATCCAATGATGGTGATGGCATCATTTGCATCACTTCGTTCCATGTCCATAAATAGCCAATATAATTTAATATCCTCTATAACCAATATAAAGTAACCTATTCAATCACAACCACATAAGGTTCTATACCACTTTCAATTCCACAAAGTCAATCACTATATTCTCCATCTTTTACTTACACTCGAGGTCTATCCACTGGGCGTTTCTTCGTCTTGCAGACAGCTCTTCTACTTACTTCCCCTTCCAGCTCCCGTAGATCGCTTCCAGGTTCCACCTGAGGTTATAAACCTTATTTCGACGAGATACATCTACAGTGGAGGAATTCAAATTAATGAGGATAACTCAATGAATATAAATTGGAATGATGTGAGGCTCAGTAAACTCAATACAATCATCAAATTCCTTTTCAATGAAGTATTAAGATCTGAATTTCATTCAATAGTCATTCCATAATCTTCATGAGTTTCCCTAGGAATTCAGGATTTCCTTCAAATTTTGGAGGTAAAATGAAGATAATGATTGGACCTCAAGTGGAACCCTCAAATGGAACCCGTAGCTGATCTCAGGGAAGCGAAGGGACAACTAAATAGAGGAGGCTCCACGCCTAGTGGAACAGACGTGGATTGGAACTCGAGTGGAACGGCGAGTGGAAGGCAAAGATGTAACCTCAGATATGGGTATGGTGTATGTTATAAAATTATGCATGTATCACAACTTACTTGTAGTGAGATTGCCCATGGTGTATGGAATTCGGGTCCATTGATTTGTAGTGATTTAAGATTGGTGATTTCTTGTCGATATTGTGCGATTCTGAAAGCATCATGTTGTGGTAATATAATGATAAGATCATCGATGGATGTTTTATTTAGATCTTTTAATCCTGTAATTTTAACGGCCATACCGGTGGTTGCATGTAATAATTTATTATTGATATTTAATGGTAAAGATGTATCATAAATTCCGGTAATTTTACCATAAGCAGTACCGGCAATAAAATAATTACCTTCAATAATTCTACCAAATTTAATAATAATGGTTAAGATTATACCAAATGATTCTAATTTTTCAATTTCTAATATAAATCCTATACAAATAGGTGATGTATATGAAGTGATTAAACAATTTGAACGACGTATAAATGAATCATATAATTTTATATCATCACCACCATATAAATTATTATATTCTATATTATTAATGGGAAGTTCTATATTATTTATAACATTAAATAATTTATCCTTTAATTTATATATGTCCACACCTTTTAATATATTAATGGAGATTAAATTATCGATCTCATTTTCAAATGTTCTGCTTAGTACGCCGCTGGTATATAATAAATTGCATTGATATTTCAATTCTGTTTTCATTATATTTATATTACAATAATTTTTATCCATTATATTTATACAAAATATTATAGGTACTTTAAATTTATCTGCTTGTATTATTACATCTCTTGTTTGTAATTCACCACCTTGTGATGATATAATTACTAATGCTAAATCTGATATACATATTACTCTACCACGTATTACATCGAATAATTCATCACCAGGTGTATCAATCAATGTCATTAATTTATTTTCATCTTTCATTGTATATACTTTAACACTTTGTGTCGTCTTTAAAGGTTCGTCAACTATCTCACGATCTATTGAAGTTTGTATTTATATGAATGAAGTTCCGAGCGAAGTGAGGGACGATCTCCCGAACGTAGTGAGGAGAGATATTACGAGCGAAGCGAGGGAGGAAATTGAGAATGTAGAGAGGAGGGACGATTTGCCGAACGGAGTGAAGGAGGGAATAACCGAAAGTAGTTAGGAGAGATATTACGAGCGAAGCGAGGGAGGAAATTGAGAATGTACTGAGGATATTAGCGTAAAAATGAGGGCTGTGAATGAGGAAAGGAATGGATTGACTTAGTGATAATTTTCGTGACGAAAGAGTGAATACACTTCAACTTACCCAAGAGTTTTTCAATTAGAGTCGTTTTGCCGTGATTTTTATGGCCTAAAACAGCAACGACGGGTATAGCATTCTTATCGGTGATATTCTAGAGTTGATAATTAATATTTTAATAATAAAGATTCAATTACTTGAGGTAATTTCGGTTCAGGATCGACTTTAACAGGCTGAAAATTAGAAAGTTTACTTGCAAATGCCGCAGTCTCATAAGGGACAATAACATCTCTTTTATTACTAAAAATAAAAAGTTATATGATATATATACCATAATATACTAACAATGCTTGATAAGTTCGACCATAATTATCACTCCAAGTATATTTATTCCTAGATACAGATACCTTACACATACGAAAACATGATGTATAATTCAAATTTAACATTAATCTAAGCTCCTAAAATATATTAATATAGAAAATAATCAACAAACATGTACTGAAATGAATGGTGGTAGTAGAATCTTAGGTGATTTCTGAGATCTACCCTTAGTTAAAGTCTTGCGATAAGCTTTTCTACCAATAGGTAAAAATTGACCCTTGTATAATAATAATAAACTCTTAAACATCAACTACATTAAAATATAATATTAAAATTTTTAAATAATAGTGAGGTTAACTTCAATAAAATAACATTAGACATTACACCCAACTATTAGACATACATTTAAAAATAATCTACCACATATAATAACAACATTACCCTAAATTATATATTACAAACATCTCTTATCTCATATATCTGTCCTGATGATCCACTCAAGGTCCAATCCTTATCTCCATATCTACTTTCCACCTGAGGTCTTGCCGTTGCCACTCGCCGTGGTGGCCTTCTCTATTTACTTCCCCTTCCAGCTCCCGTAGATCGCTTCCAGGTATTGCACTTGAGGTCTCCACCTGAGGTCCAATTTCACTACTTCATTTTGCCCTCAAAATTTTAAGGAAATCCTCAATTTCTGGGTAAACTACTGAAGATATCTCAATGGCTATTGAATGAATTTTGAATCTCAATACTTCATTGAAAAGGAATTTGATGATTCTATTGAGTTGATGAAACCTCGCTTATTCCAATTTATAGTCACCAAGCTATCCTCATTTATGTGAGTTCCTCCACATTATACGTATCTCGACGAGATTAGGTTTATAACCTCGTGTGTAACCCGAAAGTGATCTACGGGAACTTGAGGGGGAAGTAAATAGAAGAGGCTGACGGCAGGACGAAGAGAGGTTGAGATATTTCGTGATATGATGATATATAATATATATGATGTAGATTTTGTATGAGATTAGATATTATTATTTTCCTTGTGTTGGAAGAATTCGTGTATAGTTTTCGGTGAAGATATTTCGGGTGTATATTTGAATTCTGGTAGATTATGTGGTACTTGTAGATTTGGTGTTGGTGTATTATCATTACTAATGATTGATGTTTTATTTTGTTCAACATTTGGTAAAGAATATCTACCAGCTGATAATGGTTCTTTATAATCATCTTCTTTTTTATTAAAACATTTTTCATATAATAATGATGAATCCTCTTTAATCTTCTTTAATGATTCACTAACCTCCCTGAAATTTAATGGAATCTCTAAACGCTGTGAATGTAATGGAAATATCGCATCATTCAAATTCTCCATAACACCACAATACTCCGTAGGATGATTTATATTCGTATACGGCGCATATGTAGGAAATACATGATCACCTCCACCCGATGTCGTCTTGCCACTCGTCGTTCCACCCGAGGTCTTCCACTCGCCGTGGTGGCCTTCTTTATTTAGTTGTCCCTCCGCTTCACGTAGATCAGCTACGGGTACCACCTGAGGTCCAGTACTACTCTTCATTCCATCTCCACCTTCTTTCGTCTTGCAGACAGCTCTTCTATTTACTTCCCCCTTCGCTTCCCTGAGATCAGCTACGGGATTATCGCCACGATCTCCGGGAGTGGCTTTACCCTTTAGGGATAGGTAATTGGAAGAGGCTCCACGCCTAGTGGAAGGAGAGTTGGATTGGACTTCATGTGGAGTTGTATGTATATTATTATTTAATTTATTTTCGATATGTTTGATTTGTAGTTTACAAGAGTTGTTATTGATATTTTGTAATTTAAGGGTCCATAATAGTGCGATATTTTCAGATTCGGATGTAAAGATCCAGAATCTGATATGATTACCTTTTTTTTCAACAATTTCAAAACCAAATGGTGAATTAATTCTTGTTATTTTTGTAGCTTCTATAACATCTTCATCATCAAATGATTTAATTGTAACTACTCTTAAATCAATTTTAGATTCTATTTTACTATCATTAGATACAATTAAATAATAATCCATTAATGTTAATGTCCTTTTACACCATATACGATGTAATGAATCCTTCCTCATAAATACATCTTGTATCAATTCACCATCCATATTAGATAACATACCCATTGTATACAAACCACCCCTCATTTTTTTATAACCATTATTATAATTCATTATATCTATATCACCGAAATGTAATCCAAATCTTCTTCCACTTGAGGTCTTCCACTCGCCGTGGAGGCCTTCTCTATTTAGTTGTCCCTCCGCTTCACGTAGATCAGCTACGGGTTCCACTCGAGGTCCAGTACTAGACTTCATTCCACCTTGTAGTACATGTGACTCATGGGGTTTTTTATCCCCAGAATACCCCATTGCCCCATTTTCTCCACTTGAGGTCCAATCTCTACCTTCACCATCTCCAACCTTATCTTCGTCTTGCAGACAGCTTTCTCTATTTACTTCCCCCTTCGCTTCCCTGAGATCAGCTGCGGGTACTCCACTTGAGGTTACATCCCTAACTCTACCTCCACTTCGGCCACGATCTCCGGGAGTGGCTATACCCTTTAGGGATAGGTAATTAGGAGAGCTGTCTGCAAGACGAAGAGAGTTTGATTGGACCTCAAGTGTATGTGCCCCACGCCTAGTGGGATCAGAGGCTGTAACTTCGGGTGTAGATTCATCTATATAATGATTGATTAATTGATTGGTATGTATGGTATGTGTTTTGATATTATTGAATAGATTGTTGATATGATTGAGATTATTATTGAGGTAAATTTCATGATTGAGTAATAGATTGTGGAGATTATTAGGATATAATTGCCAATGTGGTATTTCGAGTGTAAGATCATGTAATTCATATTGATGATATAATAATAATTCATAATGTGGTCTAATATTAACAAAAGTATTAAGTAATAGTCCATAATTATTGATATTATATAAATTCTTTAATTGTATAATTTTATTATTAATATAATTATTATAATGATTAGATAAATTTAGAAATTTATTAAGTATATTAGAACAATATAATTCAATATTATTAATTTCATTATATATAATATTATTTTTTAATTTTATTAAATCATATATACGTTGTAATGTATATTTAATAGATCTAATATTATTATTAATATTAATATTAATAATATTATAATAATGATCTAATTCAGGTATAATTATAGATAAATTATTATATTTATTTATTAATTTATTTAAACAATCATTAATTAATTCTTTAATATTATTTATACCTATATCTATCTCTATTATATTATGATTAATATGTAAATTATTTATACATATTATACATGTTGGTATATAATTACATGTTATACATGTATATTTTAATTCATAATTTAAATGTATATTACAATTATTATAATTTGTTATTATTATATCTTTATTTAATGATATTGTTAAATCTAATTTATTTTTATTTATAATCTTTATATTATTTGTAGTTGTTAATTTATGTAATTTATTTATATTATTATTATGTCTTTTATTTGAACATATAGCACATAGATATAATATACATTCATTACATTTTATTGTTGCTAATGATACATAACATTCACCACATAATTTTATATCTTCCATACATGGTGATGCAGATTTTGATAGTTTATTCTTATCAGAGGTACCGACCGAGGAGGAGGGTACGACCGAGTCGAAGACGAGGGAGGAAGGAAGAATGGGGTTTGAGGTGGTGGCGGAGGAGGTACCGAGGACAGAGGAGGTATCGATGTTGGAGGAGGATACTACGGCAGAAGTACCGACGATGGAGGAGGGAGGTACGATGGTCCTGGTTTTCGAGGTATCTACGACGTTAGAGGGCCCCATATCCCCCATATTATTAATTTCCCCCATGTTGTTGATATTATTAATATCCCTAGTGTTGTTATTTTCCCCCATTTTGTTAAAATCCCCCATATCCCCTACATTCCCCATATTATTAATTTCTCCAGTGTTGTTAACATCATTAATATCCCTAGTGTTGGTAATTTCCCCCATTTCCCCTACATTATCTGCATTCCCCATATTGTTAAAAATCCCTACATTATTTGAATCCCCCACCTTGTCAATATCCCCACTTTCTTCAATATTATACCTTTCATACAATTTCCTAGTACGATTGTCTAACAGTTTTCCAATTGTTTCAATACGTCCATCACATGAAGTATATCCAACATCTTGACATTCATCATATCCATCATTTCTTCCCCCACATCCTTCATTTCTTCCTTCATTTCGTCCACTTGGAGTGGGAAGATGTGGGTAGTTATATTCAGGTACGCGTAGATTGATGGGTTCATCAAAAATGTCTAGTATTTTTGAAAAGGCATCAACAACACCATCAGCTAATTTAGGTATATGTTTACCAGTTTTATTAATATAATCATTTATTATACCAGAATTATCAGAATTTATAGGATAATCAAAATCTGAACATCTAGATGCTATTCTATTAACCAATGTCTCCAACATTATTAGACAAGTATATTTTTTAAAATAGGATACTATTCCTCAATTATTAAACATATATAATACATTTTAAAAGAAAATTATACAAGAATACATACTCTATATTAAAGTCATACAAGTGCACTTTATATCTTCACGTGCGTGTAGGGTTTATAGACAAGGATAATATCTAGACGATTGATTGAATGAATGAAGTTATAATTGAAGTTATTTATAATTGAATGAATAAGAATTGATGAATAAGAATTGATTATGCTCTTATAGTACCTTTAGTACATTTACATCTGCTATATACTTCCATAGTACATTTACATCTACACATAACTTCAATCATCTCTATACAATTTACAGCTAAATATAATTAAACTAAATTTATATACACATTTAAATTTGTAGGAAAAATTTTTATAAAATTATACGCGTCACCTGTGGTGAAGAGTGTCAAGAGGCTCCCCAAGTTTTCAGGATATATACATTTGTTGTTATAAAAGATGACTCTTGTATATATCTCTCATCATTAGAAAACGTTTAGTATCCATTGATACTCTCTTGGAACTCTGCGTCTCCCTCTCAAGCTGCAGTAGATTTATAAATTTTAATGATAATTTTATATTTTTTTAAAGTGAAAATTGATGTTTTTTAAAAAGGCATAAATTGTCCCTTTACCTAATGGTTTTGAATATAAACGTTTAATTTACTGTAGAAGTTTTAATAAAATGATTGACATTGCACTCAATATTGAAGGCTACACCAATGTCAAAATCGATGTCAATCTCACTGACAATGAACTTAAGGGACAATGCAACGTGGATGGACTTGAAGCTGTTGGACATGAAGTGATGAATGAACCTCGCAGTGATGAAACTTCATGTAACGACGTGGATGAATCTCAAAGCATCACTTCATGTAACGACGTGGATATACTCGAAGGCGGACATAAAGTGATGAATGAACCTCGCGGTGAGGATGAAGAAATTTACAACTTGTCAAAGGAAGATATGGAAATGGATGAATTGTACAAGGATAAATTTGAAACTTTATTCTATACTCAAGAAACTATACCCAAAAATCATCTCCCTTATGGCTTATTATTCAATGACTCTTGTCGTGGATGCATTAGAAATGATGATTACAAACTTGAAGTCAATAATAATATCAATTCTGATGTCATATCTAATGACATTTCCAATATTGAAGATGATCACTTCACTTCCTTAATCCATAAAGATGATTCCACTACCTCCATCCAAATGGACGATTCCACTTCCTCCATGGCTTACAATGATAGTATAGAGTATATTAAAATAGGGGGTAATGATTGGAAAAAAGATTTTATAGCATTAACAAATTTACAAATAGCTATATATAATAATATAAATTTATTAAATATAAATAATAATTTACAATTAATAATTAATTTTACAGAGAAAAATTTGAAAAATTTAAGATCATCAGTAGCTAGAAATGCACTCTTATTAAGTAAATGCTTAATAGATAATATAAAATATAATCAAGAATTATTAAATATAATTTCATTAAAATTATTACCCAATATAATAATTTGTTTATCATCAGATAAAAAATTATTTAATAATTTATCAAAAGAAATATTAAATTCTATTATTATTAATAATAATAATTTATTTAATACAGAATTGTTCTGGTTATTATTACAATCATGTCATTCTAATAATCGTAAAATATCCAAATCCATTAATGAATTATTAAATAAATATTTAATACAATATAATAATATTATCAATTCATTCGATGTTAATCGATTCAAAAATTATATCGAATCACAACTTTCCAATAATAATTATATACTAATCAAAGATGTAACCAATAATATCATCAAATTAATACTTAATAATTCTAATCAATACATCGTTAATCAATTCTATGATAAACTCAATGAAAAACAAACACTTTTTAAAATGACCAATAAAATCAATAATAATCTCATACAGCCATATTATCCACATCATTATAAATATTTACCTGAGGTTACAACCTTGTATGCCACTCGCCGTTCCACCTGAGGTCGTCTTGTAGACAGCTCTCCACTTGAGGTCCAATCCTTGTCTTCCCACTCGCCGTGGAGGCTCTTCCATTTACTTCCCCCTTCGCTTCCCTGAGATCAGCTACGGGTTTTCCACTTGAGGTTACATCCAACATATCCTTAGCACCATCGTCCATCATTCCCATGATGGATGATCCATCACTATCCTTCTCACTACCACGATCTCCGGGAGTGGCTATACTCTTTAGAGATAGATAAATAGAAGAGCTGACGGCAGGACCTACAGTGGAACGCCTAGTGGAAGAGGTGAAGGTAGTGATTGGACCTCGAGTGGAGCGAGGAATTTTCTTTGCAAAAATTTTCTCCGCCTTTGGCGGAGGATTTGTTTCCCCTTCAGCTCCCGGAGATCGCTTACGGGTATATTGTAATTAACATGTAATGAATTATTAAAGTAGATTAAAATTACAATGCCTAAAGGCATTTACAAATCTACATTAAAATGTTATTTAAAATTTAAAACTATGTGTATTTAAAATCAATAGGAGCATTATGTATACAACTCCTTCTACATTAACGTTCTAGCTCGAACATCTACATTAAATGCGTTTAGTAAATTCTTTTTAGCCAATTTAAACGCTGCATTCAACCAAAATTTAAATCCTCTATATCTAGTATATCCTTCTGTGGGCCAATTCTCTTTGTCTGCTTTCCTATACGTCTTTAAGTATCCGTCACCCATGAAATTCGTGAAGTTGAGGATAGCAAGTGAAATCGCAAGTGTTATTGTTGGAAGACTTCCACAGGCCTTACCCCTGCCTTCCTTCTGTACACCTACAGCAGATAGTTCAACTGATTTAAGACCCTCTTGTACAGTCACAAATGAAACAGTCATGAAGCCAACTAATGCTGGATTACCGATTATCAATTTACCAAAGAATGAATCTGGGTAATGGAGGATAGTATAGAATATGTAAATACAAAAGAGGGCATATGCTTCAATGATCCAACAAGCATTCCATCCTCTCTTAGTATCCCATTTATCTCCTGGTCCTACAGACTTAGCATCTAATATACATATTATTAATGCTGGCATAGGGTGTACGATCAAATTTATTATCTCAATATTGTAGGCATTATTAGAATCCACCAATAAAAAGGGAGCTATACCCGGATAGACACAGTAAAATGCTCCCAATGAAAATACCGTGAGCATGAAAGGAGACCACGTCATTGGATGACCTAAACCATCCGATAAAGGTTTATCTCCTCCTTCACTTTTACCTCCATTTTCACAATTCTTTCCATTAAAATGACATAGTCCACAGTTTACAGACCATATATAGGCAGTAAGATACATGAAAAACATGTTTGCAGCAGCTTGGCCATAAACGATCCAATAATCTACATCATCCATAAGGTACTTATCTGCAAAATATAGGAATACCTTATGATATAGGGCCACAAAAACAGATGATAAAGGCATACCAGCGCCGAAGTATGTGACAGCTTCCGATTCAACATTAACAGAGAATGTTACATTCAGGCCAACCAAAAAGTAATGAGCTACAATTGTCCACAGATACAGATTAGGATCACCGATATCGTCGCCGTGTGTATAAACATAAAGGGTAGTTATTGCAAATACAAGCATTAACCAATTGGTGATCACAGATAATCCAGCCTTAGCCTTCTTATCCGTTATAACTGCTGCAATTGTATTAGATACAGCAAATCCAGCAAGTCCTCCTAATTCAATAGGATTGTGAAATAGTTTAACGAAAACTCCAAGTTTACTAGCGGGAAGATGAAATCTACCAAGGGCATATTTGGCACATGCCAAAGCCAACCTCAACGGCATTACCATTATAAATCCCACGAAAAACATTGAAGTCTCGTTTAAAGCTTTGTATTTATCATTAGCAGCCGAAGAAGCCATTTTGGAGGTATGTGTATATCAATGAAATCTTCAAGTAATTAAAGCCTATTTAAAATTACAGAAAACAAACGTTGCGATAAATGAGACTATAGTACAGCAAACATTGCGATATTTGTTGATTGTGCTACATTATTGCTCAAATGTGCATTTATCATTGAGGATATTTACCTTTCCCATTCGGTCATTTTTACACATTCCATAAAATTAGGGATGATGTATCATGATGTGTTGAGTAGAATTAACCTTAATATACTACAAATTCATATTGAATATTGATATTACTTTACATTTCATTATTATCGTCCTTCCACCCTGTATCCCAGATGTGGCCTTAGTGATTCCTCCATACTAGAAATACCCAATTTGATGAAGTTCATTCTATTCCTCAGTTAAATTAATCACTTGTATACAATCTACCTGATGTAAATAATTGAGAATACGTGTATATGGTAGAGGATTTAATGATATAAGTCTGTAAATATTGATTTCATCATGAGTCATACTTCCAGTAACATCATCTCTAGAAATATAGAAATTTCCAACACATATGGAAGTTTGGGGATTATTATGGACTTTTTATCACTTGTAGTCATTTCTATAACCATAGTTCCTATATGACTATCCATTAACTCCAGTATCCACATCATTCATTTTTGACAAGTGGGTCTATTAATTGGTCCTATCTTCCACATCTATATCATTAGTCAGTGAGATATCTACCATTTATAGTAGTTGCTCTGTATAATTCTATCCAAAGATCCATTTCATTATGCTGCAGATGGCTTTTCTATTTAGTTGTCCTGCCACAATTTGATGAATATGAGTAGTGTATAATACATAGTAAACTAGTGTGTATATAGACACCATTATCAGGCAGACGAGTTTAAACACTATCATTGTACAAAATACATATAAAAAATGAATTTAAAAAACACCATCAACCTTGGGTTATAGGGATAAAAAACACCATTTAAGAAATACGAAAATGTCTAGATGTGATTATATACATATTTATGATGTATACTCGTAAAATAATACAATTGAAGGTAGAAGTATACTTATAGGAAGTTATATATGTATTAATATAATATATGTACTATATATACTATATAACTACTAACATGAATTGAATTATTATAGTAACTATATTATACTTATAATAATACTAATTAGTTATACTTTTATAAATTATTAAAATATTATAAGAAGATTGTAAATAGTAATATAAATAAATTATTATAATTACATTACCCGTAGCCGACATACGGTAGGCGAAGGGGGAAGTAAATAGAAGAGGCCACCACGGCGAGTGGCAACTAAAGGCTCTAACCTCGGTAAAATGACAAGAGAAGACTAGGATGTATAATTGAATAGCATTGGAACGAAATATATATGATGAAACTCGACTGAGAAAATGGGATTAACTTAAAATAGAGTTGATATTCAATTGGTATATCGTATAGATTATCAATTGTATCCATGAATAAAAATCCCTAGACAACTAACTAATGATCTTTTAATTGAGGATTTAGCTATGCTTAACTATTATGTTTGTATATTATTTAAATATTATCACTTATTGTAATCTAAATTGTATAGAAATGAGGTCATTTAAATATATTGTTATGATATTATTTGTGCATCATTTATATTATGTTGCCTGTGATGAATGTATATTGGATGTATTGAAATATCGATCTTATAGAACTTATGTTAAGCATTCTAATAGTATTATATGTTATCAATACCATGTTGATGATAATGATATGTTGATTAAAGTTGTTGAAGGTGACGTTATTATATGGGAACGGGTTAATGAGGATGAAAAGTGTACGAGTGTATTTTCATATTTATATTATAATAAGATTAAATTATTGACATTGAAGTTAGTTAAGTCTGGATCTAATGATTTCTACAAATATTATGCGAATTTTAACTATGGATGGAGTGAGGTTGCAAATTATATATTCGACGGTAAATTAAATGATTTAATTAAATCTTGTATATTGGATATAACAAAGAATGATCGTAATATATTGTTAACATATGATTATACAATTGGTGGTAATATTATGAATACATTCCATTCATTAAAATTTGAATTCATAGAGGTTATAGAGGGTGATGAATTGATTTGGTCAAAGGATGATTCTAATTTTAATTGTACCCATGTGGTTGTATATATAAGGAAAAATATACGTAGATTGATCTATTTAGTACTATTTAATGGTCCAGAATTCAATGGGTTATATTACAAAAAGGTTGATGGTCAATGGAAGACCATAGAAAAGGCAGAATATATTTCATTAGTATTGAGGATAAGTAATGAGGTTTCATTAAACATTAACAATACAATTACTGCAAATTCATTATTCAATTCAGTTGAAAATAATAATATCAATGGTATACCATCTGTACTATTCATACCAAAACACAATTATTTATTAACGGAAGTAAAGGATGAAGATTCTATCATATGGCAAAGTGATTTAGAAGAAGGGATTTCACCGTATGTTATTTTACATCATCAAGGGGATGTTAATATTTACCTTCAAATACATTTTGATAATGGTGATAGACATGGTGATTTATATTTCGAAAATGGAAATGATGGATGGAAGAGCATTGAAGAAGAAAATTTCTACATAGGACTTGGAGAACATGATGAAAGTATGATGATGGAGGACGGTACAAGAGCATAAAGAGTGAACACCTATCTGCTATATGTCCAGAATTAAGATACTCTTCTCAATTAAGTGTTTCAAGAGAAGTTCTCCCACTCGACGTTCCACCTGAAGTTACAACCTTGTATTCCACTAGGCGTGGAGGCTTCTGCACCTGATGTCGTCTTGCAGACAGCTCTTCCATTTAGCTCCCCCTCCGCTTCCCAGAGATCAGCTGCGGGTATTCCACTTGAGGTCCAATAACTACCTTATTCACCGCCACGATCTCTGGGAGTGGAATTACCGTTTACGGGGAAGTAATTAGAAGAGCTGTCTGCAAGACGACCTCAGGTGGAACTGCGAATGGAAAATAAGGTTGTAACCTCATGTGGATTAGAAGGCGAATAACCTATAGATGTAGTGGAAAAGATATGAGTGTCTGGCTTCCGTATGGCTCTTGGAGATAGTGGCTGAATTATAAATAATAATACCCCATTATTTGAATTATATTTTAACTAGTCTATTTATTGAAATGTAGAATGGTATTTGGGTATAATAGGGTAATATGAATTATTTTATTAATATTATTTTATCTTGAAATGTTGTTTGAATTTGATATTTTTTAATGCTGTGATTTTCCCGTCGAAGTTAGTCTATTAACTCGTGTACTCATAACATATTCTTATCATCATGACTAAAAATTTATAATTTTCTACCATATTTCAATATCTACTTTGAGAATGTACATGTTTTCATTTCTACTAGTCATTTTATTTCAACAAATATTAGGTGCAAGTGGAGGTAGTGATGATGGTGTGGAGGAACCTCCTTTGAAATCATCTTCTAGAGTTGGAAATCTAGTTATGAGTAGTTTTGTTAACATTTATGGTGTAAAGATAAGAACTTATGCATCTAGAGTGAAGAATCCAAGGGGTCATATAATACTCGTCCATGGTGTATGTAGTCATTTTAGATCATCATTCTGTAACTATAATCTTGAATGGTACCTGAAACATTCAGAGGAAAGAATGGATTATGAGTCTGTTATTACTTTTGAAAAGGAATTATGTTATGTCTTTCCAGATTTAGAGAGTTTAAATGGACGAAGTATAGTGAATGAAGACCCATTACACGGTAAAAATGCCTTTAAATTAACACCTAGATTTTTATATGAAGGAAGTTTTGTACATGTACTGAATAAATTGGGATTCTCTGTATATGGATTGGATTTACAATCCCATGGATTATCTGGAAGTAGATATAAGCAAAGATGTTATGTTGAAGATTTTGATGATTTTGTCTACGATGTTATACAATTTACAAGCATTATAAAGAGGGGTAAATTTGATGACCCTAGTGAAGTATGGGATGATAATTTGTCATATCATGATGATCGTCATGATAATCTCCCATATAACCTCATTGGATTATCATTAGGTGGTAATATCGTATTGAAATCTCAAATTATATTTGATTTGAATGCTATAAGGCCTAATAAATTCATTGATGGCATGATCGCCTTGAATTCCTTACTCTCCACAGGATTCTATAGTTTATTAAACTTTATAAAGTCATTATACCTGATGATCTCATCAATTTTAATGCCCGGAATGACCATATTTTATAAAGTGATTGATGATTATATACAAGGAGTCGATTTTTTTATGCGTAAAAATGTATGTTAACTCGAAAGAGCATCATGACTAAGATGCTGTCTACTCCATATGAGGTCCAACATACCTCTCCTGCAGAGAGCTCTCCACTCTAAATCCAATCATACTCTTCATTCCACTCGCCGTGGAGGCCTTCTCTATTTACCTATCTCTAAAGAGTAAAGCCACTCCCAGAGATCGTGGCATGAAGATAGGATTAAGACCTCAAGTGGACTACCCGTAGCTGATCTCAGGGAAGCGAAGGGGGAACTAAACAGAGAAGGCTCCATGCAATGGTAAAGAGAGGTGGACCTGCGGCAGATTCAACCTCATGTGTATCACTCATTATATTCGTTTTACATATTTCTTCTATAGGATCCGTTGTTTTATTCAAATGGTCTATCAGCAAGAATGTTAATATCGATATACCATTCAGCTAATCATTTAACGGATGAGATGAAATATTACCCGCAAAATTTACCCACACTATTCATACATTCCAAAGATGACCCAATATCTGGCATAGAGGTAAGTTGACAGCACTTCATTCCTCACACTTCCTTCCTCCAGGGTCCAAAATATTATATGGAAAATTTCTTCAAGGATAGTAAATTTGTAAACTTAATAGAAGTATATGATAAAACACATATTATAACACCTATTTTTGCTATAATATTAAGAGCAATTTTGGAAAAATGGTTCGATAAATTCGACAATATAGTCTCTGTACCATAGAATAAACACAATATAGGACTATCTCCTATAAATTTTATTTTCATTAAAATGTAACATAATTTAATAACCACACAATTTATACCGAACTTTTACCCAAGGTTCAGACCTACCACCTTGTCTTACATTACCATTCCACCTGAGGTTGTCTTGCAGACAGCTCTTCTAATTACCTATCTCTAAAGAGTATAGCCACTCCCAGAGATCGTGGCGGAAGTGAAGGTAGTGATTGGACAAGTGGATTACCCGAAGCTGATCTCAGGGAAGCGGAGGGATAACTAACTGGAGAAGCCACCACGGCGAGTGGGACGACCTCAAGTGGAGAGCTCCATGCAATGGGGAAAAAGGTTGTATGACTTAAGTTGTGGTAGCCTTAGGTGTATGGGCTTCATTCAATGAAAATTAAATTTAGTAGATTGAGTAGGGTTGATATAATGGAGAAGAAACTAAAGGACCCGATTTCGAACAATATTGGAGAGTAGAATCTTCGTTGGATATCAAAGCAGGATATACATTGTAAATAACGTAAATATATTTCTAGTGAAATATGATGTTTTAATAGTCTTTGATAAAGCCATTCCCACATATCCTAGCTTAATTATTGTGTTGAGCCCCATTATTTTAATTTACCCCAGCATTGTTAAATTCCTTAATGATGGAATAACAAGGGATATAGTTATGTAATATAGACAATTGAATTTCTATTATTTTAGTAAATCAGTTATTGTTAAATTCAAGTGTATTTTATGTACTTTCTGTTGATTTTGTATTTTTGTATATATTGTCACCCCATTGTTGGAGGTATTTTTATTTAAATTGTTATTCATCGCATTTACCCCCAAAATAATAAATTACTCATTTTATAATGTGTTAGTCTATTGAATTCTGCTGGCACTTAAGAATGTTTATGTTTCCCTTTTTCATAATTATGTTCTGTCGAAATGTAATTGGTGAAGGCAATGAGATCAAAAGGATTGATGTTGATGTGAATATTAGGCACGATACTAAGGAAATTGAAGTGAATAGAGTGGAAAAGGGTAACATCGTCACGTATAAACTTAAGACTAAAAGTGATTATGGTTTCCGCAGGATTACCCATGATAAGACCCTGTTTTATAGGTTTATTGATTTTGATGGTTTCAAATCATTAAAGGTTTTGTATACTAAAGGGATCAAAGGACCTTTTATTGTCAAATTGAGGTTTAAAAAGCGTTTATTATCTTGTAAATCTACATATACTTATTACATGCGCTTTGCTGATGAGTGGAGGAAGATAACAGATACGATTTTCAAGTACGTCATTGACAAATTAAATGAATCGAAACCTGACAGCAAGGGGAAGATGATTCCTCCTAAGTTTATAAAAGTTGATGTTAATAAAAGAGAGAGTAACGATGCTCTTGATGTTGAATTCACTGAAGATGGTGATGTTTGTAATATTAAATTTATTCCCAGGAATGGTTGTTTTATATTAATGGTCGGTGCAGATAAAGGATCTATATGGATTCTTGGAGAGGATTGTAAAGTGCCTGATGAGATTAATATGACCATTTCGGATGAAGTGATTGTTTCTTTGACATTTAAGGGGACTGATGTAGGGGAGTCTACATTTATCAACTATAGATTATATCCGGGAAAAACTAAATACAGAGTATCAGGTCGCGAAGATATTGATGATAAAAAGAAGGTGGGTACTATTGATGAAGATGATGAAGAGGAACGAGACGAACAGGGAGTAATAGAAGATACAACTGAATGGATAGATGGAATAGAAGTCACTGAAGAAGAGATGGAACAATTGTCTGAACTCCAGGAACAAAAACCCCAGGATGAAAGAATTGAGAAAGAGGTTATTGAACCTGAAATCGATCTCAGGGAGGCGGAAGGGGAACTAATTGAAGAAGGCACCACGCCTAGTGGAGAAGATATTGAACATGAAGTCGATATCGAGGAGATGGAAGAGGAAGAAGAAATATTACCTGATTATCATCTGGATGATTACTTCAAAGACTTGAAACCAATTACACTAGACATTTACAATCACAAGACTGAAGGATTGGAAGTTAAGGTTAAGTCATATCCAAAGTATTCATCAACTATTTATACGTGTATACCAAAGAAGGGTTATATTATCAATTCATTATATGATTCACAACGTAATGATACGGTATGGAGGAAGTATAAACATGATAAATATACTGTAGTGGCCCTTGTTTATACCCGTAAAACTCAACTGATTGTACTGTTTGTAATAGATGTGGATCCTAATAAATCTAAAGTCTTATACTATAGGAATTTACCATCATCTGGATGGAGAGAACGTTATAGAGAATCATTAGATCAGTGTTATTTAGATACTATAATTAAAGGAGAATGGAGAATCTCCGAAAAAGTTTTGTAATGTGTTGTTATACCATATAGGTATTTTAATTTAATGTAGATTTAAATTCATATACATATATAATACATTGTACTACACCCGAAGTTATAGTCCTACCATCCATTCCACTCGCCGTGGTGGCTTCTTCTATTTATTTCCCCTTCCAGCTCCCGTAGATCGCTTCCAGGTATAAATCCTAATCTCTACGAGATAAGAATAAAGTGACGGAATCCACATAAACGAGGATATCTCAATGACTATTGGATGTATTTCATATGTCAATACTTCATTGAAAAGGAATTTGATGATTGTATTGAGTTTACTGAATTCCATTAGATTATCAGTTATATTCATTGAGATATTTCGATGAGCTTCCCCAGAAATTGAGTAATTTCTTCAAATTTTGGGGGTAAAAATGAAGTTAGTATTGGACCTCAGGTCGATGAGCATTTCTGCAAGACCTAGAAATGGTGAAGATGTGGTATACGGAATCTTGTGTTGTTATTCTTTGATTAATGGTACATGGGTTATATCGAAGGGATTTTATAGTTTATTTTACAATAAAATTCGGTTTTGATTTTATAAGTTATCAGGTTCTGGGTCTGCGATAATTGTGGATCTTACATTACCCGAACACGATGAAACCACTGCTTTAAGGGTATGGGATAATGTTCCTTTGATCCAGAATGATAATGCATGGATGGTACTTAAATCATCAGTGGGCCAATTATCAGTATTAAATTTACGATAAAAATTTACATATCCTCCACCTATAAACATAAAAATATTCATTAGAACCAATGATAGAAATAATGTTAACGCTGTAACTCTACCATTACTTCTACACTTTCCTTGTGGATTTTGCCTACCAACCCCTGATATACCGCATACAAATAGCATTTCTTTACTGAATAATAATACTACTGTTAAAATTGTTATTGTTGATGGATATTCATGTATGAATATTACAATATCTAATTCAGGATAATGTAATATTATTGGGCATAATATTATTACAGCATAATATGGTATTATAAATATCCATGCTAATTTCTCTATATCTATCCCGTCGTTATCACCCCACTTAGTATCAATTCTATATTTATGATCTATTGCTGATAATATTGCTGATACTAATGATGGTATACATGAGAAAAATAATCCTATTGTTACTATTTTAAAACCCGATATTGTATCTACGTATGCATATGGTAATATTGTGGGGTAAAATAAATATGATGGACCAAGACCGCATATTGTCATAAACATTGCTGATAGAGCGGTTGGATTAGACAGATCTGACATTGATTCAGGTAAATCATTGGAGTTATCCGTAGTATTATTATTCCCAGTAATTGATGGGGTATCAGAGGCACTGGATGCCGCCGGTGATGAACCAGTGGATATAGCATTACTAGTAGATAAACCAGTACATTTTTGTGTAGTAGATAATGTTGGAGTAGGGGTACTCGTAGATTGTGCACCAGAAGTATGTGTAACACCTCCACCAGACGCTACCCCACTTTTTCCTCCATCTGGTAAAAACCCCACAATTTCATTTAAAAGATAAATTCTAGTCCATATGACAGAATTTATAATAGAAAGCATTATAGTAATAAGTATATGTGATATAACAATAGAGAATCTGATATCATGTATGTTGAGTAATTGAGTAATATAGAAAAATGTGAATTGAAAGATGCATACAAATATACCCGATAGAGTTAAACCTAAACCAACAAATGATACATCATTAGATAACATTTTAGCGATAATAATTTTATTCATACCACAAAAAAATGCAGCAGATATTAAACATTTATAAAAATAATCAACATCCCCATAATCATCATGTCTACAATAAGCATATAATAAAAGTATATTAATTGAAGTTATAATCCAATTTAATATTGTAGATATCCAATTCATATATTTTTCAGCTAATATAATAAGTATACATGTTATTATTATACCTAATAAACTAGATAATTCCATAGATTTATATATTTTTGTAATATAAATACTAACAAGATCATCTGAAAAATGAAATCTAATAACTTGAAATGGTGCATAATTTATAAGTAAATAAATAGGTAATAATAAAGAAAATCCAGATATAAATGATAATATTTTAGTCAATTCATTTATATCTTCTTCAAATCCTATAGCCATCTTAATAATAATAATAATTTAAAAACACATTTCATATTATTATAATCAATAGATATATAAATCATATTTATATCTCATCTAATCAATTTAATTAAATGTCTATAAATATATTACCCACTTAATAATATTTATACATTAATACATATCTATATATAATATTTATACTTGTATATATAACAGATCATTAGATTCATTATTCAATACGATATCCTCTTTAATATCATTTATTACAATCTTTTATTATATACAAACACACTCATCTATTTATCCCCATACCTACCAAGATCTAATCAAGTCCAACTAAATATGCATTTAACCATTAATTATCATACAATTCACTATAATAAAAATATACATGAAATTATCAATTGATTTAACCATATTTCCAAAATTTTTACAACAATATTAAAACACTATATATTTCATCAATATTGTCTAATATAAATTTCATATAAATATACCCATTTTTTAATATACATTTAATTTCATTTCATATTTTATACATAATTCAATATCTAAGCACCTTTAGATATAAGTCAAGTCTATCATTATATGACTTGAGATTCTATTACATCACTCAACAAATGTAGTGTTTTCATGGAATATCAATAGATAATTAAAGTATTTAAGTGAATTTTTAAAGTAAATTTGTATATATAAATATATTTTATTGTATATCTAGATTATCATTTAGGTGATTTTACAGTGTTGCTTAGTGATGGATGCTAATTTTATACAAATCAAATTAAATTAGTTGATTTAATTATAAAAATCTTAAATTAAATATAAACACTTATAATTGATATATAAAAGTGAAATATGTTAGATATTGTATGCAATTTTGTATACTTGTTTATTTTTCATCAGTGATGACAGGGGATTATCAATGTATTGGGATCGTGAAATATCCTCAAGAAATAAAAGTATCTTCCATAAATAATATGTAAACATAAATTATAAACTTGAAATTAATTGTTTATATAATGTAAATAATTATAAATAACTTGAATTAGGCTCCAAATTTTCTTTTATCTTGACAGATTCTGATCGTGATTACAACAATTTGTTTTCGCATTAAAATTTCGATCATATGGACCATAAATCAAGCAGAAGAATGTATACCAGGAACTTTAGATCCTGCCAATCCTGGTATAGCGAAAAATGGTAAATATACTGGCGCTAATGATACTGTTAGTGGCGTTGAAATACAAATAGATAAATTACAAGGCTATCTTAAGAGCAATAGTTCTAACAATGAATATGTCAAGGTATGGGAGGATAATGACAACCCAATGCATTTGATAAGAGTATACACGCACTACTTTTATCATTACGATATTGGTACTCCAACTACTCCTAATAAATATAAGAAAATGACGAGCGCTTCATTTAAAAATAAAGGAAGAGAAATAACTAAACCTGGTAGTGGTAGTGGACGTGAAAATATTACAGAAAGAGATGTCCATTATGCATATGTATACTTCTTTGGAGGGGTTCCCATACTGATATGCGTAGCGAAAGGTGCTAGTGCTATCGATACATATACATATTATAAACCTGAAGAAGACCTTTTCAATCCATTTCCTGATACGATTAAATGGACACAAGAAAGCGGTTTAAGTGGACATCCTAATGATAACGTGGGTAAAATAAAAACTAAATTATGGGATCAATATAAAACGTATATTATTTTCTATTATGTTCTTTTCATCACTGTTATTAGACGAAGTTGATAATGGAACTGGATCTACTGAATTAGGGCCTGGAGGAACAGGTCCAGGGAATTATGGATTCGATGTTAATAGTAGAGGACAAAATATTAGTTTCAGTGATGCTAAAAATAGGATTAAAACAGGTGGTTTAGCACCTACTGGTCATGCTGATAAAGCTGATATTGATAGTTATCTTAATGACAATAGTGGTCAAAGCCGAGGTAGTCAAGTTAAAACTGAACTTAGTGCTGCCCATAATAGTCTAAACACCATTACTAGTACTCGAGATGATGATAATCAATCTGCAGATGCTGTAAGAATACAAACTGAGTTTAATAGTATTAAAAATGACTTCCGAATGAGACTGAGGTGAATTAACACCAACAATTCAATTGAATATTGATGCCAATATTGTTTCTACTCTTACTGAAGGTCAAGATAAAACTTATACAGACAGCAATAATAATACGGTGAAAGTTAAGTATCAGAAGGCGGATGTTTCAGGTTTCCAATTCTATATCCATACATTAGAAATTGGAGGAAATTTTACAGTGAAGGGGTAGATAAATAATGGTAATATATTTGGTAAAAATACTATTCTTATAACAGCCGCGTTAAAAATACTAGTCGTTGTTATTTTATATACCTCGTAGGTGTAGTAGAAAGACAGCGCTTATAATGGGGTACTAATGTAAAATCCAATATAATAGAATATATATTATAGTATAAACGTAGTTATTTCAATTAAATGTAAAGATGTTTATTCTAATTTTATTTCTATTGATAGTAATAGTGTTGGAATATTTGTTGATTGAATTGAAGATGATATTAAGGTCGAACATGAGGAAAATTATGGGCACAAATACAATGGAAAGAGAGGAATTTTATTTATACAGCTGACTTTATAAATTCTGGAGCTATAAATGTAGAGATTGTTAGAGATCAATGGAGCCTCAATAAATTTTATAAGATTTAGACATAGAGAATAAATATATTCAACTCTATGGAATCTCAAGTATTAATTTCAAACATGTGAAAATATCGATAATAAAACACATTTTTGTAAAGTTATAATTACAATTGTATAGTTTAATCATCTAAATAAGATGTAAAATATATTATAAACATGGATTATCATTCCTTAATGTATTATTAAAAGATTCATTTATGTATATTTAAAATCTAAATAAACAACTTCAATTGAAGTGTTTTCATCTCTCTTAGTCCTGCCGTCAGCTCTCCACACGAGGTCTTTCCCACTCGCCGTGGAGGCCTCTTCTATTCAGTTCCCCCTCCGCTTCCCTGAGATCAGCTACGGGTTCTCCACTTGATGTTACATCACTAATATTCTATAAATTAATTGAATGATAATTACTATAATTAATGTATAATGCTATTTACAACTGAAGTATAAGATTGTATTAATTTTATGAACAGTAATTATTTATAAAATGTATTACTATCTTATATGGTATTATAGTATCACATATGTTAGTAGTTAAATAGTATATATATTATAATAATTATTTATATGAATACATATATATCATCATACATCTATACATATTTCTTCAATTATATTATTATACATGTATATATTATAGTTGTAGAGAAATCTTCAATAGACTGTTAAGAAGTAGTGTGAATGGTGTTTTTTACCCCTATATTTATATTAATGTGGTGTAAAATATCTATTTATAGTGCTTATACTTTCGCCACGATCTCTGGGAGTGGCTATACTCTTTAGAGATGAATAAATAGAGGAGGCTCCACGCCTAGTGGAATGACCTCGAGTGGAGAGCTGACGGCAGGACGACCTCAGGTGGAACGGCAAGTGGGAGAAGAGTTGGATAGGACCTCGAGTGGAATAAAGGATAGGATTGAGTAAATATATAATGTGAAATATTATATAAATTAGTCAATATTTATAAATGTAAAAAATACAATGGGTTTATTCCCATTCGATAGTTGCTGGTCCTTTATCGGTGATATCATAGCAGACTCGATTGATACCATCGATTTCATTTGTGATTCGTGTTGAGATATCTTTGAGTAATTTGGGTGATACTACGCACCATTTGGCTGTAACAAAATCGAATGTAAATATAGCTCTAATAACGACAGTATATCCATATACACGTTGTCCATTGATAATACCCGTACTTTTAGTATTAGGTAATAGAACACAAAAGTATTGACTAACTTTAATGGTAGGATTTTGTTGTAGATAACTAGTAAATTCTTCACGTAAGATTTTGTCAGCAGCTCGTACTAAATGTACACGTTCAGGTGTAAGATCACCAATAACACGTATACCAAGTCCAGGTCCAGGAAATGGTTGTCTATTAACAGTTTCATTAGATAGATTTAATAATCTACCTAATGTTCTAACTTCTTCTTTAAATAAATAACGTACTGGTTCAATAAGTTCAAGTTTCATATTACTAGGTAAACCACCAACATTATGATGTGATTTAATAGGTAATTTATTAATTTTATGTAAACTACTTTCAAGTATATCAGGATAAATAGTACCTTGTAATAATAAACAATTATTTTGATTATAACCAAATTCAGATATAACACTTTCAAATTCTTCAATATATACACGCCCAATAATTTTTCTTTTTTGTTCTGGATCAGATATACCATTTAATTCTTTAAAAAATTTTAATGATGAATCACGTACTGTTAATTTAATACCAGGTATCTCTTTTTTAAGACGATTATAACAATCTTCAATCTCATTATGTCTCATTAAACCTGTATCTATCATAACACCATGAAAACGATTACCTATTACAGAATGTAATATTGATGCACATACTGTACTATCTACACCACCAGATACACCACCAACTACATATTTATCATTACCACATTTTATTTTAACAAAATTTAATATTTCTTTTAAATAATTTTCCATTGTCCATAATTTTTCACAATTACATATATTAAATAAAAAATTTGATAATAATTTTGTACCATATTCAGTATCAACACATTCAGGATGAAAAAATATACAATATAAATTATATTTTCCATTATATAATGAACCTGATATACCTACTGGTAAACCAGTTAATGTAAATATAGAACCTAATGATATAAAACCTGATGGTATATCTACTATTGGATTATCAACATTAGAAAATACTTGAAATGTTGATGGAAGATTATCAAATAATTTATTATATGTTAATAATACAAATTTATTTGGTTTATAATCACATGATTTTACTATACTTAAATTAACACCAAATGCTCCACATACAGCTACCATACCATATGATATAGATAATATCGGTATATTATTCTCTCTACATGATTCCATAAATTCTAAACTCATTGTCATACCATCAACCAACATCTCCATACCACCACATATAACTACACCCGTTGGTAAATGTGATTCATCCAATTTATTCATAGAATCCGCTGGACATAATTCACATACTACACCTAATTCACGAATCATACGTACTAATGCACCAGTATATGCTGAACCTATATCCAATACCAATACCCAAGATGTTTGACCACAAGGTTTCATCATTTTTTCTACTTATTATTTTTTAGAGTTTATATAACTAATACAAATTAATTTAATACAACTACAGCATTTATAAGTAAAAATTTATGGTTATTATATAAAAACTCATCATCATACTCCAACCCGCCACATAAAATTTACATCATTAATGTATATACTAATATAATATATATATAATCATCATTATATTACTTCTTATGTACATTACCAATAGCAGCACCGTAAACATTCGGTAATGATACCAAAAAATGCATACCCGGCTCCAAATCACCAAAACCTGTCGTACCACCTAAAAAATTCCACTATTTCTACACATAATTCTAAACCAACCACAAATAAAACGCCTATCTACAGGATGATAACCCAATAACTCTTCTTCCTCTTGTAATTGAAACTTAGCCTCCTCTATATAAGGAGCCAAATATGGCACATAAGGATCATAATTCTGCTCCTCCAATGTAGGATACATACGCAATAAACTTATATGCATACCCCTTGCGATTCTCCTAAACCTTGCCACAGCTAAATCCGGCGCCAACATTGTCAACGCGCGCTCTACTATCGGCTCACGCTCAGACATTAAGTCGTCATACATTAGACCTGATTAAATATAACAAATTATACATATGAGGATGTAAAATGATATAAAACATGTATGAATGATGGAGAAAGAGAGGGGAGGTATATTATGAAGGGTACATATGTATCTCCAAGAGGTTCCAATGTACTCTCCACGATAATGTACCAGACTTCCATCCCCTCTCTTTCTCCATCCTTCTTACATGTTTTATATCATCGGTAAATACAGCATTTCTACCTTCTATACTTCCTACATCAACTTACCATGTTCTCTAAGGTATCTAGTAAGGGAAGCATGATGCCATCGTTCAAATGGACCAGACATTGTACGAAAGTACCAAGGCGCGATGAATTTAGTATAAAACTTGCGTAATTTTGAAGGGTTGTTGACAGCACAAGTATATTTATATGGAGAAGTCAACGATTGACTCTTGATGAAATTGGCAACTTCAGAAGCCACCTTATTAATCTCCCTATTTAAATTCATAATTAATCACATTGTATTAATAAAATATTAAAAAACACTACAGATTTACTCTGTACACATTATGTAGACGGTTAATAAAGGTTGGGTCTGGAGGTGGAATTATGGTTGGGGTATGTATACAAATTTTTTAAAAATTAATTTATAGTAATTTTAAGTGTCCAGTTATATTATTAATTATATTTTCAGGTCCTATATATAATTATATCCCCCAAAAGACATATCTTACCTGGACCAACTGCGATTACCGTGTATGACCCTGAAGGTACCTGAGTTTTGCCCTAAACATAGCTAAAATTTTACAACATTTAACTTACAGCATCACATGTTATATGTGTATTTATGTTCTGCTTTTTAGCTTCTTTATATATCGATTTCATTTCATCATAGTCCTGTCAATAGAAATGTTGAATTAGGGGGTTGGTAATTCACAATTACTGCCAATTTCTAGGCGTTAGACTTACCCTTATCTTTACTACTACCTTTCTCTGCCCATAGGCTATCCAATCGTTCATATAAGTACACTTGCTTTTTATACCATCAAGATATGCCCCAATTGACGCGTGACCACATTGAGCTGCGATTTTACCTCTACCCATTCCCAAATCTGATAAAGAGATGGGGATAAAATATAGCAATCGAGATCCTTCAAAGTACCTGTCCTTACGCACAATACCAATTTCATACCGTCCTCTTCTTCATCCTCCTCTACACTTCCATGTCTAATCCTAGTTGTCTTGGCCTTTAGAAACAGGCTGTATATCGTGTTGAATATATTCAGACAAATCGGTATAGTTATTATACCGAGAACCCAACTTGTTATACACGCGATCACCGGCAATTTCCCATCGAATGTAATCACCATCTTCATTTCTATAGACTCTTCCTTGAGATCCTGTCCTTCCCACTGCCGTGCTGGCTCTTCTATTTATTTTCCCCTACGCTTCCGTGAGATCAGCTACGGGTATTCCACCCGATGGTCAGTAGATATTTCAGCCGATAAAATGAAAGAAAGCGCGTTATTGATGGATGATTTGTATAAAGCGGCAGAAATGGGTCGTGAAATTAGAGTATCGACATTGGATCCATTACTGTCGGAGTATATAGCAGACATCAATGTCAACGAGGCTTTGGAGATGGGTGAATATTTATATACTGAGAATTGTTCAGATTATAACGGTAGATATATAAACAAAAGTATTTTATTTAATGATGTGAATAACAAATCATTCAATTATCGCAATTATAATTATCTTGTCGCATTAGGTTGTAGGTTATGTGGTCAGGGTGTAAACTTCGACAGCTTCCGCGGTGTATTTAACAGTGACGGTAGTATAAAGGAAGATAAATATTTATACTGTACTTCTTGTGGTAATAAAATCGTACCAATTTTTACAAAAAGTGACATTGATCCAGATTTCAAACCTGATGACAAAGGTGAAGACTATGTCTACATGTTTGGGTATAGACAAGGCTATATATTTGAGGAATCTGGAAAAAGTTGGTGGAAGGACTCAATAAATAAACTAGATGGATTCAATAAATTATTAAAGGCCAAAACGGCAAATAAATCAGGAAAGCAAACTGTCAAATATCATTGCGATAATTGTGGCAATGATACACACACATACTCAACTTTTCAAGCACGCTCAGCCGATGAAGGAATGTCTATCATGTACGAATGTACCAATTGCAATAATAGAGTCGTTATAAATACTTAATACCTTCCATTTCTAAGATACTTCTACCCGAAGTCCAATTTACCTCATTTTCTTCCACCTGATGTTGCAACACTGTTCCACTCGCCGTTGTGGCTCTTCTATTTAGTTATCCCTCCGCTTCCCCTAGATCAGCTGCCGGTAGTCCACTTGAGGCCAATAATCACTCTCTTCCACTTCTTCATTTTTACCTCGAAAATTTGAAGGAAAATCCTGAATTTCTGGGGAAACCCATGAAGATTTCTCGATGACCATTGAATGAATTTCTAATGTTAATACTTCATTAAAGAGGAATTTGATGATTGTATTGAGTTTTATCAACCTCACTTCATTCCAATTTAAATCCATTGATATATCTTAACAAACATGAATTCCGTCACTTTATCCATATCTCGCCGAGATTAGATTTATAACCTCGAATGGAATACCCGTAGCTGATCTCACGGAAGCGGAGGGACAACTAAATAAAGGAGCTGTCTGCAAGACAAGCAATGGATCTTTGTCAAAGTTAGTTAAAGATGTGTTATTTCTTTAAATAACGGGGGAGAGTGATAATTTGGAATAAAGAAAAAATGGAGCTAAGGATATATTAATATGGAGTACCCTAAAGAGTTGGGTCAGACAGCTATGTTTATGGCTGGATTTATAATGTTGACTCCACATCGCATAGCTATGCTCTGTGCCAATCATGTCATTAAGCGTTTTCATCTACCTCCTACCGTAGTAAGTTTGTTTGTATATAAAATTCATAATCCTATGGAATTATCAAGTTTAATTACAACGATTTTGGTTAATTTAATAACATGGATGAATGATGCTACATTTAAATATATTTTTATAAAGAGGGTATTATCTATTTTAGGTGCAGGTTTATGTTTATATCATCTGTTATATCTTTTGATATTTTTAAATCTGGTGGTGATTATGGTTATTTCGATAAATTTTATTGGAGTGTTATTTTCATGACTTTAATGAATGGATTTTATTCTAATTTATCTTTTGGTGTTAATTTTAACTCTTCAATGTATGGAGCTGGGATGCCATCATCTGGATTTGTTACATTTTTCATGCATTATCTATATAGATGGTTATATAAAATATATTATTGGGAGGATTATGATTATACACTTGTTATTGTTCAGTATTGGTTCTCTATTATCACTGTATTCATCACCGCCATCATATGGACCGTAGACCAAATACTAACAATCATTGAAAGTAGAAATGATGGTCTAACTCTTGATAGTAGTGCTGCTGCTACCAGTGTTACAATACGAATTGAGAAGACTTCTATCGGTTATGACAGCAATGGACAGGATAAAACTGAAGCTTCTAACATTGCTGCCGGGGATGTTAAAGTCTTTTTGGAAAGTAATGAACCCACATTTTTATTTACACGTTATACTCATAAGTTATCAAGCACGACTGCTAATCAATGTAAAAAGATGAACGCTTCATTTACAAATGGTGGAAATGAGCTTAAAAAAACGGTTACCAGTGGTTCTCCTCCTTCTCTTCAAGAAAATAATGTCGAAGCTGTTTATGTATTTTATTTTGGGGATAGGCCAATCATTATATGCACTAAAGATGCCGGAGCAAGTACATATAAATATTTTAAACCTAATTACAAACTTTATGATCCATTTAATATGACAAATACTTGGATAGATATTACATATACTGGTTCTTCAGCTCAAGCCAATAAAATTAGCGGCAGTAAAGCTCCTGATGACACTACGAATACTGAACTCAAAAATGTACTGAATAATTTAACAGGAGAATTGATTGGTGTCTCCACAGCTATAATGATATCTATAATCTTTGGATCTGTTGTGATTGGTGCGATAATATCAGGTTTCTCATCAAAATATTATGGAATCCCGGTTGCGTTGGTTGTATATACAGCGGCAACTATAACTCTAAGTCGTGATACGGGTATAGCAGAATTATTTACTGCTCCTAAGCAATGGTCACCTATTCTTATGTTGGCAATCTCCCTGGGCACGGTATATGCATTCTATCCCTCTATATCACCTTATGCATTAGTTGATCCCGATTCTGGTAAAACCATTGATTTATGGATCGTATTTACTTCTGCTCTACCAACGTATGCGATTGCAATTATGGATTTAATAACCACTGCCCCAGGACCAGGTAGTAAATGGGAGAAAGAGAGGTACTGGTGGCACATACAATGGGTTTTTTCTATCCCTTACATCTTATGCATTCATATATTTATTAGAACTCTACATTTCCCTGATGGTCTAATTGGGCGTTATGTCAAAGATAATTTCTGGGTAGCTGGTGCCATCGGTATTGCATTCAATTTTCTTCAAGAATGGTTGGAAGCGATCGGATTTGGTGGTGGTGGAAAACAAGGAAATGGTTTTTGGAACGGTTCTGTAAATCAATTCAATATCCTTTTTATGTTAACAACTTGCGTCACAACAATGTTTACCGAAGATTAGTATTTATATTATTAAAAACATATTGTGATAACTTATCCTTTAAAATTGTAATGAATTATATGGGGATAATTTACACTACAATCCCATAATATCCGATATTTGCATTATTCAGCACCATAATTTTTAAAATACCCCAGAAATGATATGGGGTTCCACTTGATGTCGTCTTGCAGACAGCTCTTCTATTTACTTTCCCCTCCGCTTCCCTGAGATCAGCTACGGGTGATTGTAAATCTACAACTTCCTTTAAATAAATGGAGGGCATAATTTGAAATAATGAAGGGATATTAGTAAGATAAGGATTAAAAATGCCATTCAATACACCGGTATATTTAAATACTTATAAATTTGGACAAGCTAATCCTGAAGCTGCAGCACGTCATAAATTAGCGATGTTCCTCACTGGTTTTATAATGTTAACGCCACACAGGATTGCTGTACTATGTGCCCCTCATCTCGTGAAGAGATTCCATTTACCACCTGATAAGATCCCATTATTCATCTACAAGATACACAATCCTATGGAATTGGCCAGTTTTCTTGGAACCGTTATACAAGTCATTCTATCGGCCATATTTACAGCAATGTCAGCAGATACAAATGTACAAGGGAAATTAGCGCCTGGATTTAGAACAGATGATGCTACACAATCGAGATATTTGAAACTCAAACCTCCAGCTAATGCTACTGATACTTGGGCGATTGGAAAATGGGAGGATGCTGTTATAACTAATTTAAAGAGATATTCATCTATTGTATGCGGATGGTTGATGTTTTTCACTTCTATCTTTACTTTCATATTTTACATTTCCGGTGATGATTATGGTTACCTTTCCCAATTTTATTGGAGTGTTATAATTATGGCCTTCGCGAATGGTATTTACTCATCATTTTCCTTCGGTGTCAATGTTAATGCTGCGATTTACGCTGTTGGATTACCCCTCTCTGGATTCTTCACATTCGTATTCCACAACTGTTGCAAATATTTGTCCAATAGATTCAATTGGGAGGATTATGATTACACATTCGTCAAATTATTAATAATATCCACCATGTTAATTCAATTTACCACAGCATCTTGGTGGACCATGGATCAGATATGCCAGCTCGGAAAGAATGTTATAACTGGAAATGGACCTGGTGCCGTTATACCTAATAATTCCTCTATAGGAGAATTAATAGGTAAAGCTCGCAATGGTGCAGATGATACTGATCCTGCTAATCAGGCTTGGTCCCACTGGTCACCCATTTTAATGCTCTCGATGTCCTTA
>JAIQCW010000316.1:0-22174 GCA_020283715.1 Cytauxzoon felis
CCGTAACGGCACTTTCCTCCTCGTTTCACTCGGAGTAAATGTCATTACGGTAGAAAGATATTCGTGAGGTTATTCAATTCGAGTGGAAATGTTCCGTCGGTGATTGTAACTAGAGTATCGAAACCTTCATCTAGACTTGGAATCTGTAATTTTTTATAGTAATTTATAATATCCTTTTTATGATTGACACTAGACGTTAGAATCTATAGTATGGGGTGTTGTAATTCATTTAAATGCTCTCAACAAACCCTCTTGATCTTATTCAAATGAAATGTGAACCCCAGCGAGACATTTAAGAATATCGCATGACATTTAACCTTGTAAAACTTTGCAATTTTAATGTAATGTGATCGAACTTCATTTGAATAATTCAAATTATCAATTACAATATTCCATCTCTGTGATCTCAATAACTCAACTAAACCTTGCGTTGTCTAGAGAATTATTATCCTCTACATTCAATAAAATACCTCTAGGACACTATAATTATTATAATATAGTGATGTCAAATGTGATTTCCCTGATGATGGTGGCCCAATAAATACTACTATTCCATTTAATAATGGTAAATGAAATGGCTCTCTACCCAATAATGATGGATCAAATTCAATTAATGGTAATTCTTCCACTATATCTAATTAATGTAATATCGAATGAAAAATAAAACTCCAATAAATGGGGATATATAATATACCCCATATTATTAAAAATATCATCACATTTATAAATATATTATAAATCAGTCTCTGTAAATGTCGGGTAAATCTGGTGAATTGTGATGATATTTAACCCCATTTTCCCACAAATGTGGTGTTTTAAAATTTTATTTTTCATGTAATAAAAACAAACCATAAAAATATTCTTCAGGTGTATAAAATTTAATCTGATTATTAATTGCAAATTTATAATCACAATCAGAAAAATCATTTTGTATTCTATTAATAATACGACCAATTTTAATTTTATTCTTTATACCATCTGGATCACGTACATTATGATAAACAGAATAATCTTTATCCTTTAATATTTTATAAATATTATCTGCAACCTCTTTAACATTTGTACGTATTCTACCAGCAGCATCACCAACAAAGAATGAATCTCTGCGATTTAATTCAATATTATCATTAAAATTCTTCAAATAAAATATTAACATCCCAGGTGCTAAGGAAAGAAAATTTTTTCTATCTACATCAATAAATCCATACCGGGTTTTCTATTAAAATCATGCAATGTACTAGAATATATACATCAAAATCAATATTAAACTTACGCTAACATTACAAATACAGGAAGATTCACTGTATTGTAATAAATATATAATTAATCAATCTACACATACGTTCAGTAAATAATGAATCAGCCCTTCCTAATGGATATAATGAATAATCTTATATTAACCTTACCTAATATACGATACATTAAACTATTTTCAAGTAAACCACGTTGATTTGAAAAAACAAGTATACCATTCCTATAAATGTGTATAAATGGAAATTCATCAATCAAATCACCCCTTATTCAACTCATCTTGTAATTTTTCCCTCAGATTCTTTACATAAAATACGTAATCATTTTCATTTACGGGCTTTGCCGTAGGTACCTTAACTCCAATCGTCAATTCATAAATAAAATAACTAGGAGTCAACATTAATGTATTATCCATATCAAACATTGCAAATCTACTATTTGGTTTTGGATCATTGTATGCCTTGTAGACTATACCATTGTCCTAAATTAATATTAATCACATTTACATATAGAATAAAGAATCCAATGTGTAAATAGAAACATACCAAAACCCATCCATTATATAAATACTTATCAGACATGGCTTAAATAGTAACAAAAACTATTTTTACATGATTTATAATATGGAATCCTTATACCTTACACCATTTATATTAACATTATGACCCACGAAACTAGGCGACAGATAAATCGCACATTTTTAAAATTTCCAATCCTTGAATTAAAAATGAATTTAGAGGATTATAATTTGGATAAAGATGTCTTGAATACATGTAAAGTTTTATTAAGTCATTATAATGACATGGATGATGTTAATCCATCTCCAAAGTATATCCAAGATGCTGTAGACAGAGGTGTAAAGGAATCTATAGATGATTTAAATCATGCAATAGAAGTAGTTGATGGATTATTACACAAGGCAATTGTTAATGATACAAGTGATATTATACAGAGTTTTAAAGAAGTTGATGTTTATTGTAAATTGATTGATGAATCATCTAATGAAGTGATGAAGATGAAGAAGCTTCTAGAAGGTGGATTTAATGACTTTAGGAATCTTTATAGCAATTTAGAATCGCAAAAGATGGTACTTGAAAGAATATTTAAACTCCAATTGTATATTACTAGAGGAAAAGAGGCTTTATTAATATTAAATGATATTTATAACGTCTTACCGACGGTTGAAGTTACAGTTTCTGGGTTCAAAACATTATTGAAGTTGAGTGATCAATACTCTCAGGTCTTGGACATTACATCTGCCATGAATGAGAATACAGATTTACTTGCTGAAATCATTAAAATGACCAATGAAATTGAGAAGGAAATTAAAAACAAAGTCATTAAAGAGGCTTTATTACCATTTATTTATGGATATTTTGAATCTGATGATATGATAATCACCTTGTCTCATCAAATTCTACATGTACTAAAGTCAAATGCCATTGATGAACTTGTAGACAAACTAGTTAATGAAACCAGTGATCTTATAGATCTAAAGGTTATTATTGCTTCCAAGAATTGGAAGGATGTTTTTTTGTCCCAGTATATAGATTTCTTAGCTCTATATACTAGAAATATTAAAGGCTTATATAATTGTTGGAGATTAGGTATGGAGGATATTATCAAAGATGATGTGAACGTAGAGACAAATGATGATTGCATTACTTCAACCAACTCCATCAACCTCCTACAACCATCTCCAAGACAATTTAACTTGCCCGCAAGGGAATATAAATCTGAGAATATTTATTTCCAAACGTATTTTATAAAGTGTATAGATTTAATAAAGACATTGTTATCGCATTTAAATAAAAAAGGTTATAATGTATCTATAATTGTACCACAGTTGATATCATTAGGTAATTCTACACATATAGAATTGGAATTCCCTCAAGTACAATTTAATATCTCCAGGTATTATTATAAAGTTATTTGTGATGCTTATGTTAAAGAATATATCACAATAGCCACTCAAGAGATTATTCCAGTATGTCAGAATTTATTTAAAGATGTACCTACTACGATGTCAGATTTAGATAAAGCTGCACAAATTTTGATGAATTTGATACTTGATGATGATATTATAGATGTCATGACATCATATTTAGATGTATGCAAATATTGTGATATATTATTTAAACAGGTACAAATTATTGTAACATCTGGGTTAAAGGAGATTTTAAATGGTGTTTCATCTGTAAAGACCGAGTATGGAACGAGATTAATACTTAATGATGGTGGTAGTAGATTGATTTTATCAAAACCAAATGATGCACAAACACTTAATGCCAAAATGTATAATTTCACAAGAACCCTTGTCATGAGGATTAATGAGGTGTTAAGTGAACCAAAGGATGAGATGAGGGAGATTTTGAATGACCTTTCGTCACTAAATCTAATAAATTCATGGTGTGATGATGTTATAAATACAGTTTGGCATACATTTTCATTCATTTCAAATAATAACGACGAATTTAAATGGTCATGTAATCATGTCATTACAACATGTCAGCATGTAATGAAAATATGTAATTTCCTAAGAGAAGCATATTTGGACACGTTGATTCAGTACAATAAAGGAGAGATATTTAAACCATTGATTGGACATGTTATTTCAGCATTTATCCTCTACTCAAGCACAATATGGCCATTGAATGATGATGATAAATTGTTACTCTTAAATACCTCTACAGAATTAGAATTTACACTATCAGAACTCACATTGAACCCAATACCCAAGTTGGAAGCGGAATATATTTCATCATTTAGAAGTTTGATATTCCTAGAAGATGACAATATAGATCAAATACCATTAGCATTGTCCAGTGATGTTGTAAATTTACATTTAATAACTAGACAATTAACAAATGTACAAATGACAAGAATATCATTACATCAACATCTAGGATTCGAATCCACTTCTGAAATGCTAAAAGCATTCGGATCAAATTTACGTGAAGGTACAATTACATACACTGATAAATTACAACAATATAAAAACAACTTAATAGATGTCTAATTTAATAGAAATTTATTACATGAATAATTGAAGAACAGTGTTATAACTAATCCAATCCTAATATCTTACCCATTGCATGGAGCTCTTCTATTTATCTCACCTTCCAGCTCCCGTAGATCGCTTCCAGGTATTACACTTGAGGTCCAATCCACTATACCTTACTCTTATCACATAAACCCCAGAATTGTAGGGATAATAAACACCATTTACCCTATATTATTAACGTCTATTAAAGATTGAGAAGTAAATATAATATATACCACTATAATAATACAATTGAAGAATGAAGTATAGTTGTAGGAAGGTATTGGTGTGATTATATAAATAATTATTATAATATATATAGTATATAACTACTAACATGATATGAAGCATACTACTTATATAGTATAGTAGTAGATTTATATAAATAATTACACTTCATAAAATTATTATAATATTATACTTCAATTATAAATAATAATATACATCAATTATAATTATCATTCAATTAAATTACAGAATATTGAGGTAAATTATAAAGTGTTACCCGTAGCTGATCTCAGGGAAGCGAAGGGAGAGGTAAATAGAAGAGCTGACGGCAGGACGACCTCAGGTGCAAGAGAAGAAGGTAGAGAAATTAGTATTTGTACCTCATATAAGTCATTTCTCGTTATTATTTCCTTCATCTTCATCATCATCATGTGTGATTTCTTCGGTGTTATAATGTGTTTTGCTGTATTGTGCTTGTACACTCCTCTTTATACGTAGCATTTCTCTGAAGCAGTCTTCATTTCCGTGCATAACTTCAAATTCACGCCAGTTCTAAAGTGTAATGATGATGGAGTTGTAATGTATGAAATAATCAACTTCGTCAGACGTTGATCATCAACATACCTTCCAGAATTCTGGATGTGTTATAGGATCGCATAGTTGTGAACAGTAAATGAAAATAGCACGTGCACGATCAATTTCACCTAAACCTCTTTCCATTTGAATATACATGTTACATAATTCTCTGGATGTATCATCATTGACAAATTCTAATACGTCTTGATATATTTTTCTAGTATGGACAATGCCATGGAAATCTGTTGTCTTAGCGATGTATAATTTAATCATTTTCAATTGATCATTATCATCAGCATATTTAATTGCAGATTCCAAAATCCCAAGAGCATTTTTAATAAGACCAAATTCTTCTTCCATATGTGCATAGAGGTAAAATATATACTTTACATACTTCTTTGGTACAGTACACTTTCCTTTTGTATTTATGCACTGTTCAAATATCTCACGTGCCCTCTCTAATTTACTACCTTTATAACGCTTTACAAATTTCGTTAGGTATGGTAAATATAAATAATACAACTGCGGCCACTTAAATAATGCAACACATTTTTCAAATACTGTAAATGAACCCTCAAAATATTTACGTTCCTCTAAATAACTCGCGAAATTCAATGCGATCTGAGGTGTAACAACCCTCAATTCAACCATGCGATTAAATGTACCACGACACGTCTCTATCGTTCCAAAATTCTCCTCCTGAAATATTTTTATAGAGTGAACAAGTATTTAATGATATTATTATTCATCAATGATCTTATGGAAATCTAGTCTAAATATTATCATCAACATACCATATCAAGACATAAGCTCCAAAGTTTAACAGATCTGTGTAGTCTTTTAGAAACACCATCTTCACCCTTGGAATCAACAGATCTCCTTGACAACTGAAAATATCAGTAATTAGTTATCCTTCATTAAACACACCTCTAAAGCATGTTTAAAATTTTTATGCCTCAAATACAATTCGATCCAACAACACCTAAATGTATGTAAAGATATTAAAGATATTTAAATGTACCATATGGTCGCTAAATCATCAACATATTTAAAAGAAGCTTTAGTAGCATCTTCATATACTTTATCTGCATTTTGTAAATCATTTAAATCTTCATAGAAATTAGCAAATCCAATCCATAAATCTACAACTCTCCCAACACTACGTTTAGGATCAACAGTTTGTACAGCCTCTGAATAAATCTCTGCCATCTATAGAAATAAATAATATAATCTATAATAATACACACCTTTTTAGGATCCGATTTATAAAGCTCTATATAATTAAGCCAATTATAAACGTTGTGAACATTCTGCTTAAGCTTAACTGAAGCCAACAACATAGAACGATTATTTATCAAATTTTCCAATCGATCAACAGTCATTAATGTATCAATCGAATCACCACTATATAAAATATATTGTAAATGAAAATAGTGAAGCGAATAATTAACATATGAGATGTTGTCTACTCCATCTGAGGTTTTTCCACTCGCCGTGGCGGCCCATCTATTTACTTCCCCTTCCAGCTCCCATGGATCGCTTACAGGTATACCACTTGAGGTCCAATCACTACCTTCGCCACGATCTCCGGGAGTGGCTTTACCCTTCAGGGATAGGTAATTGGAAGAGCTCCATGCAATGGGAAACAAGGTTGTAACATCAGGTGAAAGAACATTGACTTACCTTTTATTGAGTTCCTTGGCGTAGCTTTCGAGGAATTTTGCGTAGACATCAAAGATATTGGAGAAGTCTTGTACTGTGGTTACGGATCTTAATCCTTCCTGTTTTAATTTTTAATTTCAAGCATGCTAAACCAACCTCATATATATCTCTGGCTATATACAATTGCCCTCGTAGTATATAAACGTCGGCCAAAATCAACCATAGAGATGCAACTTGATCAGTATATCTATTAATTCCTTCTTTAATTATAGCATCTATAGGTATACTCTTAATTTCACTAGAATTATCACGAATCAATTCACACAACTCAATCCTAAATTTATGTTAGTGAGGAACGAATGAGAAGGTCCTCAGGTACGAGGAAAAATTAAGTGTCATCTTCTACTTCAACATACCATAAATCGTATTGAGATTTGCCTGTTTCTGATGAAAATGTATCATCATTGAGTAATTCGCACAAGACTACGGAGGCTTCATCGTACTGTTTATGACGCTTAAGGAATTCATATAATGTCTCTTTATAATTCGGGTTTAGCTGTATGTATCTCTTAAAAACGGCTTTCCCAAGTGGTAAAAGGTCAACTTCATGTACAAATTTTAAATACTCCTTCCATATTAAATGGTGCTGTGTGATTGGCATATTGAGTAACGCCTTATCATACAGTCTTCGAACATTAGTTATACAATTTTGATACCTTAAAAATGAACCATAGACGATATAAATCGCGGGAAATGCGTATAAATTTATGATACAACGATTGAAAATAGCATTCACTTCAGAGTATTTTTCCGGCTCTTCATTGTAATCTCCAGATAATTCCTCCAAAAGGTCCTGAATTTTGAAATTTTTTTACAAGAATAAGAAATACCTTTAAGTAATTGTACCATATTTTATAACTCAAAGGTAGATATTGAGTAGCTCTTTCATATGTAGCGAATATCCTCTCATTAATATGGTCATATTTTACTGATGGTTTTGATGTATGATTATTATCGAGCTTCTCTAATGTAGAAATTTCAGTCACTCTGAAAATTTGTCGCGTAGTCCTGACGGGCTTCAAGGACTTTAACAGACGAACATGATCAATCCATGGTCTACATCTATAAGGGTCACGTTCAATAACCTCATGGAACTCTTTATCATACAAATCAGCTAATTCATCATTATCTACATCTAACGTCTCCTTCATCTTGAATTTCAAATCTTGAAGTTGGATTTAAAATTTGTAGGAGTAGATGGAGCACAATACAACTTATATAAGAGTTAAATAGTAAATTCTTCGTCCATATATTCTATAGTTACAGGGGTATCTGGTTCAATAGCCTCAGTACAGCCTCAATAGTCCCCTGAACAGACAAATTGTCATTACAAACGATAAAAGTATCAATTCATTACAAAAACCTGGAGATTCTGATAGGATAATTCATTTGCGATAAAGATTTATGGTATTTATAAAAATGAATATAAAAAATTTTAATGTTCACTTAGGCCATGCTATGGTTGTGGTGGTGTTATTAGTTGGAGTGGATATCATTTTTTAATAATATGATATGTTAAATTACTTGAAATAATGAATAGTACTCAGACGACTGAAGTTAGTTTACAGACTAAGTCGTATTACGCGTTTAATGACCCCCTTAATGAGAAGAAGTTACGCGTATGGATAGGTAGTATACCTAATTTTGTAGATATAGATGAATTGATGAATGCTTTAAAATCTGTAGGTGTAGCACCTGTTACAGAAATGGTATTTAAGCGATGTCAAATTCGTTCTTGGGGGTTCTTAACGTTTAAAACTCATGAAAATGCTGCGGAATGTATAAAACTTATACATGGCAAAAGACTATTTGAAAGTAAGTTTATATTGCATTGAATATTATTATATAACTATAAAAAATTTTTAATCACTATAGACTCGGATTTCACGATTGAAGCGAGATTTGCTAATCCACACGAGTCCAAGGAACAAACCAATCAGGATTCTGAAAATACTACTAATACTAAAAATGAAAACAATAAATCGCATAATTCGAACCTGACAAATTCACATCGATCGTCTATTATCAGTACTCTTACCGATGAATCATATGACGTTCTCCAAGATGCTGGCCCTACTACACTCTGGCACGTTTATAAAGACGATGATGGTAATCCATACTATTACAACTCCATCACTGGAAATACTCAATGGGAACGTCCAATTCCACCACTATTGGCTGTAGAAGCTGCCACCTCCGCTTCAAGTTAGTTGAGTTACTATGAGAATTATGTTGATTAATCTCGACGTCTATGGTGACATGTTTTTAATGCCATTGGCATTCACATTTGGGTGTTGTTGTGAAACAAACTCCTGCTGATAATACTCTAACTCCTGGTGCCGCCAATGAAGAGATTCCTTACAATGGACATGTGGGAATGGTTTGTATTTCTTGCTGAACCACCTCACTCATGGTTAAATTTCAGCATCATACGACCACATTACTTCCATCACCAATGTAAAAATTATTACTGCTATTACTAAACCTCTACTACATCATTTACTCAATCTCCTTCTTCAGGCGATAGAAATAGATTAAATGCTCCACCGGGTTCGAATTTATTCATATTTCATATACCAAATTGTTGGGATGATACGGAACTTGCGCTACATTTTACGCCGTTTGGTAATCTCATATCAGCCAAAGTACAACGTGATGCCATGGGGTGTAATTCTGGTATGTAATGAACATTTATACAAATCAATCTCTATAATTAGGGTTTGGTTTCGTAACGTATGATAATCCGCTGAGTGCATCTGCAGCTGTTCATTTGATGAATGGCTTTGCAACAAATTCTAAATTTCTAAAGGTACAGCATAAAAAGAAGGAAGGGTCATCGGATTAATTGAATAGAAATATAAATTTAAGTGATCTAATGATTATAATAGCGATAATAGTAGCAGCTATTGCACCGAAAACTGTATATAATACGACTTTGTTTAATCTCCCTTGTTTTAATAATTTACACAAATACTCATCTGCTGATGCCAATGATAATTTAGTATCGGTTAAACGAGTCTTTACCCTATTGATCATGTTGCCCTGACCATATAATTCTCTAGATGCCTGAGCACCCATCATCTCTGTCTCATGGATAGCAGCACATGAAGTCTGTAGAAGTTAGTGATGTAGAGTAAATGATATGTAGTTTTGATGATTATATATCAGGCTGGATCTACCTGAGGTACAATCCTACTCTTCATCTCATCTATGTTCCACTAGCCGTGGTGGCCTCTCTATTTATCTCCCCTTCCAGCTCCCATGGATCGCTTCCAGGTTCCACTTCCACTTGAGGTCCAGTACTATACTTCTGCCACGATCTCTGGGAGTGGCTTTACTCTTTAGAGATAGGTAATTGGAAGAGCTCTCTGCAGGAGAACGCGAGGTTGTATAACCTTCGGTGGATGTAACCTCAGGTGAAGGCGGGAAGGCAAGGATTAGAACTCGAGTATCTCTCTTTAAGAGTAAATAAAATGAAATTTGATATATAATATGTCATTACTATCTTCATTGACTCCATTTCCATCAACTAACCTTGAGATACATTAGACCTTTGTCGAGTAATAAATCATTCTGCTGAAGTGTATTGTAATTACTGCTACCACCAAATGTGTTGACATCTACAGATGTTATAATGATGAAATGGGATTGATATACCTCCAATGAGATCACTACGCATCAATTCGTTATTCATTGCTCTACTGGTGTCGGATGCCTCTTTTAATTTTGATCGTATGACCCGGATCTGGATGAATTTACTATTAAATATGAATATACATACCTGATCCATACGTTCAGATGCGAGAGAATCTACAGATAGCCGAGCTTCAAGTTCCATTTGACGTAACTGTAACATGGTTGTAAGAAGTTTAAGCGTTGATGTGTTAATGGGCATATGAACAATCTACTTCTTCAGAACATCTACATTCATCAATGTAGTCTCATGCCTTTTATCCATCATAATAAGCCCTTGAAGTCAATCAACATACCATTTCTTCGGCGGAGGAGATGTAACTATCGAGCTCCTTCAGATGGACCTTATTGGTCGTAGCTATAGTATTGGTATACACATTAGAATAAAACATACATCTAAGACCTTTTTTACATAATTCTACTCGGTTATTAATATTGGTCAAGACACCTTTAAGTTGGTTGTTGTATTCATCGAACAAATCACCCATTATATAGACAGCTTATAAAAACACAATTTTAAATAGAATTTTAAATATATATTATGAATTTATATATAAAAAAATAATTAAACTAAAATTACATTAACATTTTTACAAATTATTTAAACATTCAAAAGATTGTCCAAACCAGGATTCGAACCTGGGTTGCCACGGCCACAACGTGGTGTCCTAACCACTAGACGATTTGGACTCGCATAAGGAAACAATTCTACGCTACATATTTTCTACATGGGAATGAAGATTGATGTCTAAGTTAGGGTAATAAATGAACATTTATGAGCTGAAACTAATCATATGATCCGAATTTCAAAACTAGAGATATTTTAGTATTATCAACTCGGTATTAATAGACTGAAACTAATTCCTATGTCTCATCTCATATGACATTGGAATCTAATACTCTCTTCCAATAGTTTTATACAGATGACTAGAAGAATTTAAATTCTACATGTGGATTAAACATCAGTAAAATGGTTAAATGCGTATTTAAAAGCTAAATTTAGAGTAGAATTAAAAGAGTTGCCGCGACCAGGGATCGAACCAGGGACCTTCAGATCTTCAGTCTGACGCTCTCCCAACTGAGCTATCGCGGCACACTTGTAGACGCGACTTTTACCTTTATAACGATATCGGTATTATTAATTGACTACATGGAGAGAATACAATTATATACAAGGTAAAGAATTAGAGGGTCATAATAGTAGTGTAGGTCAAGAGTTAGTAGGTGACTATGGGAAGTATAGAGTTAGTCGAGTGAATATATTAATTACTAGATTATTTTAAAACTTCTGTTTAGCTACTATAAAATATTATAAATCCTTTTGTATATTAATATATTTAATTTTCAGAGTAAATATTGAATAATAAATGTATTGATATTAATATTTATTTATATTATTATTGACGCCCCCTTTAAGTATATAATATTATTGTAGTTGTATTTATATAATAAAGATGATTAAATTGTAGTATTATGTATATTATTAAAATGACATTTAAATTCTATTGAAATTTTTAATTAAAATGAGGTATTTTTATATAAAAAAATCTTCTCTTTATTGTATAGGTTATTTCGTTCTAAAGATAAGAAATCCTATGCTTCTGATTCTGAGGATGGTCAATCTACTAATAGTTTGAGTGATAGTTCACCTCAGAGGTCGATATTTCGTAGTATGGGATTGATATTTTCTCGTTCTCAGAATAAGGATAATGATACATCATTTTATAAATTAGGTTCATCATTATCTAATAGATCTAGAGATGATGATGATGTTTTGATTGTTCCTAGGAATGAACGTCGTGGTTGGTTTTCTCGTTCTAGTGATACTAGTGGTAGTATTAAGAATGATAGTATGACTCCTAGTTCTAATATATCTATACAATCTTGTGATGATGGTTATACATTTGATATTTCTAGTTCATTATCTCCATTATCATTAAAATCTAATGAAGATTATTGTAATTTATTAGATGATAATATGAAATTATCACCCAATGAATCGAAAATTATCTCAATGAAAGAAGGTGGAGGGAGTTTTAGAGATCGTGATGGAGGAGGAAGTAATAGTTTTCGAGATGTTGGTGTAGGTAGTAGTGAAGATGATGATGAAGATGATGATAAACAATTTGAAATAAAACATGCTACATCATTGAATATAAATAATAATAATATATGGTTATATGATGATGAGAATAAACAACAACAACAAAAGAGTAATAGAGATCGTAGTTTCTTCAATATACGTAATAAATTATCATCATTAAATCGTAATTTATCTACACCAAAATCATTTAAATTTCGTTTAAAGAATAAAAAATTTTCTCCTGAAGATATAAATGTAGATGTAGATGATAGAAATGAGATTGATGAAGAGGAGGAGGAAGAGGAAGAAGAAGAGGATATAGATAATATAAAAATGTTATCAATTACAAATAGAGATTATCGTGTTATATGTTTAACAAATACAAATATACCAGAAGTATTACCTATTATAGATGATGATAATAATATTAAAGCACAAAAATTAGAAGAGATATTTAATACATTACCATTATTAAAAGATGTACCTATAAATAATAGACAAGAATTATTTCAACAGAAATTAATAGCATGTCAAAATATAGTAGATTTTGATATTAGAAAACAGATGCAGAAACCAATAGAATTAAAAAGACAAATATTATTAGAGATAATAGAATATATAAGTACAACTAGAAATTGTATTAATGAAAGGATATTACAAGATGTAATAGATATGGTAGCATCTAATGTATTTAGACCATTAAATTATAATAAAAATTATTATTATATGATTATGAAGATGATGAACCTATATTAGAAAAATCTTGGGCACATTTACAAATAATATATGATGTATTTTTAAGAGTAATAGTATCTAATGATATAAATTCTAAAATGGCTAAAAATGTAATAGATAAATCATTTGTATTAAAATTATTAAATACATTAAATTCAGAAGATCAAAGAGAACGTGATTATCTTAAAACTATATTACATCGTATATATGGTAAAATTGTACCATTAAGAAATTTTATTAGAAAAGCTATTGATAATGTATTTACTACATTTGTATATGATACTGAAATATATTATGGTATTACTGAATTATTAGAAATATTAGGTTCTATTATTAATGGTTTTGCTATACCATTAAAAGAAGAACATAAATTATATCTTAAAAAAGCATTAGCACCATTACATAAACCTAAATCTATACGTATTTATCATGCTGCATTATCATATTGTATGATACAATATATTAATAAAGATCGTACTCTATCTGCTACTATACTTAATGTTATATTAACATATTGGCCTAATACATCTACACAGAAGGAAATATTATTCTTAAATGAATTAGAAGGTGTACTTGCACTCACTGAATTACCCGAATTTAATCTTATTATTATACCACTCATTAAAAGATTAACACTCTGCCTTTCATCTACACACTTTCAAGTTGCAGAAAGAACACTCTATATCTGGAATAATGATAGAATCAATCGATTATTCAACCTCAATAAAAATATTATATACCCCTACATCGTACCAGTACTACACACAAATGCTAATACACACTGGAATAATGTCGTCAGAAATCTCATGCTCAATGTCTCGAAATTACTATCAGAACATGATCATGAACTTTATAATAAATGCCTACAAGAAAATGTCAAAAGGTATGTCGTAAAGTGATATTCAACTCGTATTCCACTCGAGGTCTAACCGACGACCGTTAGGTCTAGGTAAATTTCCACCTCTCTTCCACTCGCCGTTCCACATGATGTTACAATCATACTATCCTTTCCACTCGCCGTGGTGGCCTCCTCCAATTACCTATCTCTAAAGAGTAATGCCACTCCCGGAGATCGTGGCGATGTTAACCCCTAAGAACAGGAAATCTACCCGGAGGAACAAAAGATGTTAACCCGGAAGAACGTGAAATGGGGAATAGTACTGGACCTCAAGTGGAAAACCCGAAAGCGATCTACGGGAGCTGGAAGGGGAGATAAATGGAGAAGCTGTCTGCAAGACGACCTCGTGTCTACGGCAGGTGTAAATGAGAGTAGTATTGTATCCTCAGTTGGAACGTCTAGTGTTTAAGAAGGTGGATTAGACATCGAGTGATAAATAATATATACATGTGAATAATTCTGATATATGTTTGGTTGTAATAATGTTCATCGGATGGGGATGTGTTCTATGTATTGTTGTATTTATTGATGTCTAGTTAATAAAAATTTCATGATAATATTATAGGATTCCGGATGAGCATGTGAGTCATTGGAATTATTTGCAATTATCGTATCAAAATAAGCATAATTTAGATGTAAAATATTCAAGATGTTGATTAGAGTATAAATACACTTGTGAATTGGGTTAACATTATAATGCACACTATAAATATTAATTAATTTATTTAATAAAATGGATGAATTAGAATTGGATAATGTTTCTCAGCAGGGAAATAAAACTAATCGTTCAGAATCGGTTGGTTCTGTTTTTGTTGAGGGTAGTGATAAATGTGTAATTGATAATATGAAAAAATCTGAATCATCAGTACATGAAGATACACAAGTGTTACGTCAACCTTCAAATAATACAGTTTCAAGTGATAATAATCCATTAGTAACATCTACAAGTCAAAATTTTTCATCACATACTGTTACACCTGTACAATCTAAATCATTTGATGAGGTTAAATCAATGGATGTACCAGCTACTACAGAATCATATTCAACTAATGTACATTCTGATACTCCAGTATGTTATCTAGTCTATGAAGAAGTTGCTAATGGTTCATTTTATCTACAATGGAAACCAAATACTAATGATAATGTATCATCCGCTGTTTTATTATTTACACCTACCAAAACTGTACCCAAGTTCAAAATCACTACTGATGGTGGAAGGTCATTATTCGGTACCAAAGTAGTTGTAAGTTTATTCATTACCTAAATATATACATTCAGCCTGATAAAAATAATTTTTACTCGTGTCTTTGTCAATTCCTCAAATTAGCCAAAGATTATAAATCAAAATTTCAAATTTTAGACTTGTGGAATACACTCTTACCTTATAAATCAGATCTATACCTACATTACGATGATAATAAAGTTTGCTATTGAATCTTAAATTACTCTTAATTTATAGGTTGAAAAGGTCGAAAGTAAAGCTGTATCATTGGATGGTGTTAATCATGTTGCAGTCGTTGGTAGAAGTACAACGTTTAGCTCAAAAATGAGCAAGGAACAATTCAGCGGAAATACACGTAATTCTGGATACTCGCTAGCAATTTGATCACTATAGAAGGCTAATATGAATCAATTTATATCAATGTCTAATGTATTTACAGTATATATACTCATGTATGTATATCTTGTTCTTCCGGTTGTAGACCCAAATACTATCTCTACTTTGTATTGCAGACAGCTTCTCCACTTGAGGTCTTCCACTAGGCGTGGCGCCTCTTCTATTTACTTCCCCCTCAAGCTCCCGTAGATCGCTCTCGGGTTCCACTTGAGGTTACATAACTACTACCTCCATTATCGCCACGATATCTGGGAGTGGCTTTACTCTTTAGAGATATGTAATTAGGAGAGCTGTCTGCAAGACGAAAAGAGGATTGAGTGGAGGAGGTGAAGGTAGTGATTAGGCCTCAGGTGGAGAGTTGTATTGTAATTCGTGTAGATAACTCTTTAAAGAAAGGAATTATTGTATAGTCTAGTGATTATATGTAGTTTCATGGGGATATATTTCATTGATCATGTTATACCTATTCATTAGGAAACAGAGGTCATTAAAAATTTTTACAACTGATGGATGAAGGTATAAAATAATGAATTAATATTAGTTATAGACGTAAGTAAATTTATAATGATTCATTTTAGATAATGGTTAAACTTCTACTATTTATTCAGTACATGATACACCTAATGTGAGGATGATAGTACAAGTGTTAAAACAGACTAAATAAATTATGGGTTATAAATCAGCTGTCTATGGTGATTATTTAATAACCATTTATATTTACTAATATTTAATGTGTTTGAATTCTTGAATTTGTGTAAATGTGTATGTGTAACTTCTACATGTGTACACATGAGGTATAATATGAATGTTTTTGGATAGTTGTACCGCGAATCAATGTGTTTAAAGTAAGTTTTGTTTATGTATTAATTGGTATTCGTTTAATAATAAATGTGTACACGAGATGAATAACAACGATATAATGATTATATTACAGACTGATGACGCCATAGACTCATCTGAGATTAATTTTAGCTCTTGTAATGATTCTGTATACTGCCATAGTTTGATTTTCAATAGTAGACCGGTGAATTATAGGCGTACATATCCTGAAGGTTTTAATATACCTCCGTATATAGACGATCAGAGTGAATTAAAAGGAGGGTCAGAATTTGAAGATAATAATTCATCTATTATTCAAAGTGTATTATCAGATAATTTATCTAGTGAAGATAGACGTTTAGATATAAATTCGGATAAAAGATCAACAATTGTATCTCCAATATCCTATAATCCTTTAGATAAAAGAGTAATTGGTATACCCCAAAACTCTAATACTCCATCTAATAAAGCACCTATTGACTTCTCGTCAAAGTTATATAATTCATCAGATTGTATGACGAGTTGTTCTACAAGAAATTTGACGAGTGAGTTGGATGCGGATTATTACGAAAGGAAATGTGAATCGCAACCAAAACAGAGTACAATGAGATTGGATAGTAATAAAATAGATTTGGACGAATTAATATCAAGGGCTGGTAGTGAATATATTAAATCGCCAGAGTTGGCGACAAGTGATGGTACACGTAGGGTATTATCTATTTGTAGGGAAATTTATATAGCTATAATAGGTGCACAATTAGTATATGTATTGACAAGTTTATTATTTGGTAATATAGCATCAGCTATTATAGTATCATTATTAGCAGTACAAAGTACATTTTGTCATTGTGATGGTAGACCAATAGCATATGTTGTCAATGGTATTTTATCATTATCAATTGGTATCCTAGTATTAATAGCATTATTAAAAGATGTATCTGGCTTAGAGCCATTCAAAACAGATCCTGTACTTAGATCATTATCATACGTTTATGTACCATTATGTATAATATTCACAATACTATCATTCTTTCTAGCATGTTCATTCAGGCGTCTACATCATCGGGAACGTAAAGCTATAATTAATGCTACAAATAGACTTTTAGGTAACAAATATAATATAAACGACAATTCATTTACACTAAATAAAACTAATTTTTAATATCCTGAAATTTACTGTATATACTAAAACATTTATACGATGCTAATATATCTTGTTGTATAATATTATGATACGGTGATGTTATAATGTATTCATCTATTTAATATTTGTTTATGTACAGCAAGATCATTATATTGTAGCCTTGGTATATCATTGATTGATTCATTAAGCTTACTATGTGCTACAATTTTTTTAATAGACGTAGCTTTTAAAATATAAAGCGATACTGAATCTGATTCATCGGGTTCTATACATAAATATATAATAATTTTCGAACTACATACTTAAAATCAACGTCTGACCCCTCTGCAAATCCATACAGTGTAATTCACCCTTTAATACATCTCCAGTGACCATAGTAATAGACATTGAGACTAGATATAAATTATCTATAGTAAATATATAACATACCACCCAAATATTTATATGAATCCGGACTCCTCAACTGGTCCAAAGCAACCTCCATGAAAATCTCTACAAATTTGTATTACAGGTTGAAATAAACTAATTTAATACAAAATAATGAATTATATATTAAATTATGGAATTGTAGAGTGAATGAAATTTATATGAGTGAGGTAGCAGTCATAGCCACAGATTGAGGTCACCCCTCAACACATTAGTCTTCAGCCTTCCATATAGAGTCTTGAGCTTCGTTTAACCATTAAAAATGTAATTAAAAAAGGAATGATTGTGAATAAAATCTGAAATTAGAATGAAAATGTGTAAATATATATATATATAATACCTGGAAATGCCTCTTTCTGACATAATTTGCGATAATTAACCACGAGTCAAGTACGATTTGTGGCCGAGTACTGATCATATTATACAGTTAATGCATGTGTTGAGTGTAATATCGCGTCAATGTAAATGTGTAACATAGAAAATAAATATAAGTGTAATAAAATTAGATAATTAAGGTCTAGATTATAATAGACGTGTAATTTAATGATTAATAAGATTATATGATTGATATTTATGGTATAATATTGGATTGCAACAGTATTGTATTATATGCTGGGGGAATGCCTAGAAGTTTTATGATATCACAATATATTATTTATAAAATTATATTGATATATATATATTAAATTATAATAATATAAACAAATTTATTCAAGATGATTTATTAATTTTAAATTTATGTATATTATTACCTATAAATTTCATAATGAGTGACTCGAAATCTGGATATATACCGGATTCAGATGATATATCATTAAAATTTGATAAGAGTTTACAAGATAGTAAATGGAATACTATATTAGATACATTAAAGAATGGTTCAGATTCGGATCAGGTATATTATAAAATAATAAATATATAATATATTATTAGATTGTTGCATTAACAGAATTATCTCATATATTAAGTTATTCAAATGAAGAGTATTTATTAGGATTTTCTGCTTGGAGTTTTATAAATGTATTATTACATAATATAGAATATCCAAATATAAATTATAGTATAATACATCCACAAAAATCATCATCAGAAAGAGAATGTAATAAGAATATAAAATATCCATATTATGAATTGATATCATCTGTATATAATAATAATAATAATGATAAGAAAGATAATAAAGAATTACAATTAGATGATGATGAAATAGAAGTAATAGATAATATAGAATATGATACAGGTATAAATTGTGAATATTATGATCAAGAAATGATAGCAAGTAAAATGATAATATCAGCTACATGTATAAATACTATACTTGATATATTACCACATACATCAAAATATTTTACAATAAATACACATTATTTAGATATATTAACAACTAAAATGAATAATTTACAATATATTGATTTAGCAGAAAAAATATTAATGATATTTGATACATTATCAAGAGAGATACCATTAACATTATTAAAAAGTGGTGCTATGTTATCAATGATACAATTTATAGATTTTTTATCAATAGATACACAAATTAATACATTAAATTCTATGATAAATATGATTAAAACTGTAGATAATATTGATATATTTAAACGTTTTATAATACCAATTATACCATTCATATCACAATTTTTATCTTGTGAAAATAACAAGATATTACAAATTATTACTATATTATGGAAAGATATTACTGATATTGCTATTAAAATTAATAATAATAATAATCTATTTGATGATTTTATATTACAAATCTTTGATAATAATGTATTACAAAAATTATTTTTTATTATTAAATCTAATAAATTAAGAAAAATTAATATCAGCTATTGTATACATATCATCTCATCTATATGTATCTTATCATCTAATACATTAAATATTATCTTTAATATGGATTTCCTATCATATTTTAATGGATTATTAATCAAATGTAATCATGTCGATGTTATCATACTCGAATTTATCGAATTAGGTATTGCATTATTAACTAATATACCAATTACAACACATTCTTGCAATTATTTTAATAACCCCATCTATATTAATCAAATCAATACACTCTACTCCATCTATGAACTAATACGTATCTATGAATCTACACTATCGCAAAAACTCAAATATAATATACTCTTTATCATCTCCAAACTACTCGAAATCACATGCAAATTCTCACATGATGATAATCGCAACAATTGTAAAGAGAATGAAGGTATTGCAGTCCCATCTGAAGTTACATCCACCTCTGTTCCACTCGCCGTGGAGGCCTCTTCCAATTACCTCCCCGTAAACGGTATAGCCACTCCCGGAGATCGTGGCAGTGAGAAGGGTAGTGATGGATCATCCATCATGGGAATGATGGAAGATGGTGCTAAGGATATGTTGGATGTAACCTCAAGTGGAATGATGAGTAGTACTGGACCTCGAGTGGAACCCGTAGCTGATCTCAGGGAAGCGGAGGGGGAAGTAAATAGAGGAGCTGACGGCAGGAATGTAACCTCGGGCGGACAATCTAACCTCGGTACTACCTCTGGAATACCAACATCTCCGTCGGATCACAACACCACTTCTCTATATTCTACAAGTCTTGTATGCGTCGATTCGGCTTTCACAGCTATTATTAATCCCGAGAGTATAGAGCGTATAGTTGAATTGGTATCATTTACGATACTTCATTTGAATGATGAGAAAATGGCAATGGTTTGTATTAATATTTTGAGTATAATTTTAAAGACGTTGGACAGGGAAAGTGTTGTACAATTATTTAAACAGTATTCGATACCTAGGTTATTAAATGATATAAATATATCTTCGGTTAGAGATTTAATTGATGAACTATTGCATGAGATTGGCGATGTTGATATTGGGACATTGACATCGTTTGATAATTTATCACAGGTTATTATGGAAATGAAGAAGAATCGTTTTATGATTATACAATCTTTACCATTGTCAATTATGGACATGACAATTGATGGAATGATAAATGATATTAATGAGGTTGTAAATAATTCAAATGATTTGATACATTTATGGAATTCATGGATTAAATTATTTGAATGGAATTTGAAGCATGACATTAAAATAAATGATGAAGATGGGGATAGAAATGTTGTGGATGTCGTTAATAGTGTTGATGTTATTTGTAATATTAAGGATGATAAGGATGAGGACTATGTAAAGAAGATTAAAAATGCGATTAATATACTTCAAAAATATATAAAGCGTGATGATTCGATATTTCCTTTTAATTATTTGAATCGTGATGTTAAATTTCGTTTGAAATTGATGGAGCCTATAGATGATTTGAAGTTACCAACGATTGCTGTCTTTACTCCATGTACTATATCATCATCTAGATTAGAGGGATATATACTTAAATTTGTAAATGATAAATTTCAGGATCGATCGATTGCATCTAGGAAGAGGGCAAAGCCGTCTACATCTTCATCTATATCTTGTGATTATATTGCACAAATTTATATTGATAATGTTTATATACCTCCAAGAATGTCAATTTATCATGCGATTGCTACATTACAGGGTAATAAATTTGAATCTTGTCATACATTGAATTATAAACTTGTTAAACGGGATGATGGTGATGATTTATATTTTAACAATCATAGGTTTACGCCTATTTTAGCTCTATCTAACCCTACTTTGTATACACCTGCATTATTATACCTTGATTTACTCGTTTATATTACATCTAGGTCTGGAGTAAAGAGTAATGCCACTCCCGGAGGTAGAGAAGTAGAAGGTAGTGATGAAGGTTGTGATGGATCATTGAAGTGTAGTGATGAATCATCGAAGGGTAGTGATGGATCATCCATCATGGGAATGATGGAAGATGGTGCTAAGGATGTGTTGGATATAACCTCAAGTGGAATGAAGTGTAGTACTGGACCTCGAGTGGAACCCGTAGCTGATCT